>PVKE010021440.1:0-26517 GCA_004027555.1 Craseonycteris thonglongyai | reverse complement strand
TCCCGGCTTTCCCTTGTTTTTTTCTTTCAGGTAGAATAACCTTCTTCAGTATACCCTACAATGCAGGCTTTGCAGTGAAAAATTTTCTCAGCTTCTGTATATCTGGAAATGTCTTCATTCCTCCATCATATCTAAAAGATAACTTTGGAGGATAGATTCTTCTTGGCTGGTAAGTAATTTCTCTCTTTCAATAGTTTGAATATTTGATTCCACTACTTCCTGGTTTGTAGAATTTCTGCTGAAAAATCTAATGTTAATCTAATGGACATTCTTTTAGAATGTCCATTGAGAACTGCCTTGAGAACGCTTTCTTTTTCATTAAATTTTGACAGCTTTAATACAATGTACTTTAGAGAAGGCCTGTTAGGATTGATATAATTAGATGTTCTATTTGCTTCTTAGATTCAAGTATCAAGTTCTTTCCATAGGATTGAACTGTTCTCATGAACTATTTGTTTGAATAGGCTCTCTATTCCCTTCTTCCCCTTTTCTCCTTGAATATAACCATTATTCTTATATTTCCCTTTCTGGTGGAGTAAGATAGTTCTTGTAGAGTTATTTTTCATTTCTTTTAACTCTCAAGTCTCTCTCTTCTTTCATCTGTATCATTTCAAGATTTCTGTCTTTAATATCACTAATTCTTTCTTCCATCTGGTGAGCTCTATTTCCTAAACTTTCCATTTCATTCTTCCTCTCTTCTATTGAGTTTTTCAATTCCAGAACTTTTATTTGGTCCTTTGGTAACATTTCAGTGTCTTTGGTAAAATAAACTGCCTATTTGAGTTTTCTTGCATCTCACTGAGTTTTTTTCAGAACTGCAATCTTGAATTCTCTATCATTTATATCACATATTTTTATGTCTTTAAGTTTATTTTCTTGAGACTTTTTATTTTCTTTCTGAACTGCCTTGTTACCTTGGTTATTCATATCAATTAATGGTTTATTTCTCTTCCTGAGCATCTACAGGAGTGAATTCTACAGCAGGTTGAATTCTTTCCTTAGTTTTTTAGTAGGTAGTGCTTGAGCATTTTATTTTTTTTCTTGCCATGTTCAGGCTTCTCACATAGTGGGAGATTTCCTTGAGAGGTGGACATTTCCTCTATGACCAGAGCACCTCAGTCTCAGAGTAGCACCCCTGTTGGAGAATGTGGTCGTTGGTGGGGTCTGAGATCCCGAAATCCCAGTGCTGCTGCTACAGCCAGATACCGACTATGAACTTCAACAGCTCTGAGTGCCCCTGTTGGGATCAGCCAGGAAAGGTCGGGATGGGATGATCTGGAAGATGAGGTTGCTGTGTTGGTGCTTTGTTATCTTCCAAGTAATGCTGACTTCCAGACTACAGCTGCCTCAACCCTATAGCTGCCTGCTCCTGTCATTGGAATTACCCTCATTGTGTGTGTGCTGCTCATGAACTGTCTCTCAAATTCTCAGAGCTGTAGATATTCTGCTGTTTAATCTGACCCTGCTACCATTTCCCCCCTTTCCCTGAGGCCTCCTGCTAACACTGGGAAGTTATGGGAGAGGTGAGCTTTGTGAGGGTGTGGGGAGGCAGCCAGGCTCTCTGGCTTTGCTTCTGCCTGGCAGTGACAGTTGCTAGATTGCAGTTGTACTTCTGTATTTAGTTTTTGCCTTGAGGTCTTTGCCATGATCACTGGGTTCCGCAATATATGCTGATCCCTTAGGCAGAATTGCTGGGGCTTCAGAGAGTGCACCTGGAATCTCAATCCTCATCTCTCCTTGGACCACAGTGAGCTCTAGGCTGCATCCTGTAGCCCTCATCTCTGCTCTTCTTCCTTTCCTCCTGTCCTGTTTGTCCCAATTCTACCACCTTCAGATGTTTTAATAGACAGATCTCTCTGAGTTGTTTGTGTGTTGTGTAGGAAATCTTTTGTTGACTTTAGCTGTTCGCCTTATAATTTCAAGGGGAGAGATCAAGGAGCACCCCTCATGCTGCCATGTTTATGATGTCACTCCACCTTTTGTAAGGATTAAATCATGTAATGTATTTAAAGTACTTAAAAATTCTTGACACCTAAAATGATCAATAAGTGGTACCTACTGTTTTAATAATGGTAATCCAAATTAAGTTTGTTACCCATTAGAATCCACACTAAATTTATCAGTGGTTACAAACTCAAATGCCTACAAGAGTTAGGAAGAACATAAACAGATAAAATGGGTTGCATTGAGAAGTGGTAAACTAAGGTGACCAGACGTCCCTCTTTTGGTGGGACAGTCTGATTTTTAACAATTTGTCTCGCGTCCCCTGGCATTTTAAAAAAGTCCCGATTTTTGGAAAGAATGCACGACAAGCTAGGGAACGGAGGGAGATAGATCAAATTTTTAATCAAGAACCCCCTCCCCTCCTGGTCAATGGTGTCCCGCTTTACCAATGTTAAAATATGGTCACCTTATGGTAAACTGAAGAGTGAATCAGCCCCTTCTCAACTCTGGCCGATTAATATGATGTGAAAATGTAAGCTCAGAGCTGCCAGTTCTTCTAATTTCTTAGGAAACAGTGAAAATAAATATCTTTTAAAGTAATTTCTGGATATAAAAATAATGTTGGTCAGCATTACACTTCAAAGAAAATAGGTCTATTAGTTGTATTTGGCCTGTTGTCCACCAGTTTGAAACCTCTGCAGGATGTATTTATTGAGCTGTGCTTGAGCAGTTGTTTCCTTATTTATCAACAGGAAATCCTGTCTTTCACACATGATGTAGCTAGCTTTCTAGTAAGAGTATATTTGGAAAACAATTCGTTTTGGAATCAAAATTCATGGGGTTTCCTTGACTCAAAAGTGTAACTTAACCCCTGTAGCCAGGCATTTCAAAGGCTGGCTGTTTTGACAACGTTTTAGAAAAGTTTTTTGTTCTTTATTAACTATTTTGTCTGGATTATATTAGATTGTAAACCAGCTTTACTGGTTTACTAGATTAGTTTTCAAAACTAATCTAATATTGGTTTTGAAAACCAGCTTTACTTAATTAGAAAGAAAAGTTGAGAGAGTTTGAGATAGTAGGATGGGGTGTTTAGTATTCTGAGAATTTGATCAGACTTCATAGACCAAAGAGTTAATACTGCTATCTCTGGCCACAAGATATTGGGCAAGTCACTTAACTTACATGGGTATTAGTTTTCCTATTTGCAGAACAAAGAAGCTGGGTAAAATTCGTTCTCTCCAAGGATCAGTCTATAAACCAATCTGCTTAATTTTGGCAAAACTGATAACTGATTTGTTTAAATCTCCCTTAAGTTTAGAAATATGGTATTTATGGGAATGAAGCTAATGTCTTCATATAAATTCAACTCAATTCATTTTCTTTCTTAGTTTTTTAATTGAAGACCTAACATAAAATGTGATGAGCTAGTTACTTATGGGACAATAAAAAAGGAGGCTTTTTTTTCAGAGAGCTTAAAGTTTAGTGAGGAAGAGAAAAGTTGTGGTGGTAGTAGTGGAGATCAAAACAAATGACTGTAAGACAAAACATAGTATTCGAAGAATGATAAGATGGATGAATTTTTCTTTTACCCCAAAGTAGGAAAAGGCTGTGTGACTGACTCAAAATCAAAGACAATAAAAGAAAAGAGTGATAAATTTGACTGCATAAAACATTTCTTGGCACTGCAAAAAATATATCTCTATCTCTATCTCATCTCTATAGCTATATCTGTATCTTTCTATATCTGTATAACATAAGTAAAAGCCTAAAACAACAGACAAACCAGAAAAAATGTTTGTAGTATATTCCATAGATAATATTTCTAACACATGGGGAACTGAGGAACAACAGACCAAAATACTGACAGAAAAATGAAAACAGGCATGAACACAAAATTCACAAAAGTAAAATATAAAAATAGCCCTCTCATATATGAAAAAAAAAAAAAGTTTGAACTTATTCATAATTAGAAAAAATAATAATCAAAGCAACATGAGGGTGTCATGTTTACCCTAGAAGATTGGCAAAATTTTAAATAGTGTTTGAAAACATTATGTTGTTGAGACCATGGGGAAACAAGTATTCTCATGCATTACTATTAGGAATGCAAACTGATATAATCCTCTTGAAGGGAAATTTGGCAATACGTATGCATTTACTTTTTGACCAGTAACCCTATTTCAAGGAATCTCCTTGAATATATAACTCCAATAAGAAAATATATATGCATAAGATTATTTGCTGCAGCATTATTTATAACTCCAGAATGTTGGAGGCAATGCAAATGCCCTTGTATAAAAGAGTTATTGAATAAACTATGGTTCATCCATGTGATAAAGTACTATGCAACTATAAAAAAGAATGAAAATATTTCTATTGAAGAATATGAAGTAATTTCCAGTATATACAATCAAGTGCAAAATGCCAAGTGCTAAAGAGTATCCACGTTATGCTATTCTTCATGTAAGAAAAAGGGGGATATAAGAATATATACGTGTTCTGCTTATTTGTGCAAATGGAATAAAGGATGAAGAAAAAACTAATAATATTGGCTTTCAACAGGGAGTGAGTAGGACAGGAGTGGAAAGAAGGAAAGAAAGGAATCAAACAGTGAGGATTACAGAAAGTGACAGTTCTCTGAATAAAGTTTTTGTGTAGTTCCAACTCTTAGAATCCTAATACAGTTTCTCATACTGTTTCTTCTAATAATTAATTAAAATTCACCATAATTCAAAAGAAATCTCAAATGGAATACAAACAGTAACAAGTGAACCTGTATTATAAATGAATACCAGCCTAAATAACTTTGCAAAAGAGCATTTTGGTTGTATACTGTGTGAGATTAGACATAAATAATTGTGCATAAAAACTGCAATATAGTTACATTTGGTTTTTTTACAAGGTATGGGTCAGCAAACCTAAACCTACTTTATGTGTATTTTAGGATTAAAAAAATAAGTAAATATATTATAGATAATAAGATCAGGTTTCTCACTGTCAAAGAAAGAAATTTCAACTCAGGTAAAGGGGGAAAATGAGAATAAACTGTGAAATATTGGATTAGAACTGGAGTTATAAGTATTGTGATTGGCAAAATAATGGCCTCCCAAAGATATCTCTGTCCTTACCTACATTACCTGTGAACATGTGATGTTATATGACAAGAGGGAATTAAAGTTATAGATGGAATGAATATTGCTAAACAGCTGTCCTTAATATAGGGAGATTATCGTACATTATCTGTGTGGGTCTAATGAAGTCATAGGGGTCACTATAAGTAAAAGAGGAGAGTAGGTGAGTTAGAGATGGAGTGATACAATATGAGAGAGACTTAACTAGTCACTGTTGGCTTTGAAGACAAAAGGGGACTACCCAAATTTAAGGAGCTTCAGAATAAAAAAACAGTGTTTAAAAATTTGAGCAGTAAAGTGAATAATGATAGTGATTGATCATAGCATGTAAAATAAAATAAATATTTGAATTCAAATTAACAAATAATGAAGTAAGTAAATAAATGAGGAAGAAATGACAACTTCCTTATTAGAAGAAACAAAATTAATAAATATAGATAAAATTAGAGAAATGGAATAAACACCATTGATAAATACTGCAGTAATAATTGTTGCAGGCAAGATTTATCTATAGATGCTAAAATTCATGGGTAAAGTGTTATGAGAAACAGAATATTTGCATAGTCTTAAACTATTTTCCTCAAGATATTTATTAGTGATAAAGAGGAAAATAGTAACTGTACAGTGAAAAAAACCTAGCACACAACACCTTAATCATATATTCAGGTTAATATTACACAAAATGATACATACTGGCACTATGTTCGAGCTGTTATGATGCACTAAAATGGTATACCCTCATTTCTATGGCATTCCTGTTAGGAATGCATAACCTCAACTGAATCATGAGCAGACACCAGACAAATCTAAAATGAGGAACAGCCTACAAAATAACTCACCAGTACTTTTAATTTTTGAAAAAATTTTAAAAATATTTATTTTTATTGTTTTTGACAGAAAGAGAGAGACAGAGAGAGATAGAGAGAAGGGGAAGGGCTCAGAGCAGTCTCCGTAGTTGTACGTCATCAGTTTTCTACATACAGGTAGTTTGACTCCACAGATGTGTGTGGGGTCAGGGTGGCAATCGGGCAGGGGGCCTCCCTCATGAGAGGCATGTCTCTGGTGGGAGCCAAACCAGGGGCCTACTGCATGGGAAGGTTGCCCTGGCAGGAACCGAGTGGACCCAGGGCTGCAATGGGAATGTTCAACCTGCTGAACTGTCCCAGCTTCCCCTTACCAGTACTTTTGAAACATGTAAAGGCCATGAAAACAAAGGAAAGAGTGAGGACATGTGATAGATTGGGGGAGTCTAAGGAAGCATGGCAACTACATGCCACGTGGAATTCTGTATTGCCCTGGATTAGAAAAGAACATTAGAGAAAAATTGGTGAAATTTAAAAGCAGTCTGCAGTTTTAATTATTCTATACCAATGTTACTTTCTTGATTATATAAGATGTTCACACAAGGAAAAGCTGAGTGAAGGACATATGAGAATTCGCTGTGCTATTTCTGCAGCTTTTCTCTAAATCTAAAATTATTTCAAGACAAAATGTTAAAAAAAAAAATGTTCTGTAACAGCAGTGCAGAAGAAAGTGCTTTGAGGGGTTCCACGGAGGGGAGAGCCCATTTGGAAAGACTTTATGCTAGAAGTGGTATATTAGTGTGCTAGGGTTGCCATAACAAAATACCGCAGACCAGGTAATTTGCTTATTTCTCACAGTTTTAGAATCTGAAAGTCCAAGATCAAATCATTGGCAGATTGGCTTCTCCTGAGGCCTCTTTCCTTGGCTTGTAGATGGTAGCCTTCCCAACCTGTCCTCACATGGCCTTTTCTCTGTGTACTTGTATCCCTGATGTCTCTTCTTATAAGGATCACACCTTTATGTCCTAATTTAACATTAATTACTTCTTTAAAGGCCCTGTTTTCAAATATAGTCACCTTGGGGATTAGGGTTTCAGAATCTGAAGTTTGAAGGGACATAATTTAGTCCATAATAGGTGACAATTATTAAGGGTATTGAAGGATAGACATTAGCATATCAGAAAAAATGTCTGGCAGTGATGTAGGAAGTAACAGGTAGCCTGGTAAATTAGGGTTCCCCAGAGAAATGGAAGCAATAGAATGTATATAGATATACAGGAAGAGAGTTATTATTAGAGATTGCCTCAGATAATTATAGAGGCTGAGAAGTTCTACAGCCTCCTGTCTGCAACCTGGAGGACCAGGAAAGCTGTTGATATAATTCCAGTCAACGCTGGAAGGCCTGAGAACCAGGGCAGGGCCCCACCCCAAACTAGCAGCTCTTAGGATTATTTGGTAAATGGGCTGGGGTACGACACGCAAATAAAGAATATGTTGCTTCTGAAATCAGAAGAGGCCTACCCGGCACTGTGCTTCTTTCTTAGTTAGGAGGGGCCAGATGCAACAATTTATCTTTCACCTTAAAAGAGATACTGTGGAATGCCCTCAACTGTAGACTCCTAGAAATTTCATTGAGGTAGAAGGTCTTTGAATTCTACTCAGCTTTATTTCCCACCTCTGACATGTAAACGTCTTACCAATAATTCTACAGTATTACTACTTCTTGCTCACTAGGTACAATTAACACAGTGCTACCAATGTAATGGACCAGCATAATAACTTTTATAAAAGAGAAAGTGATCAAGATCACTGTGAAATAAATTATGACATGGGGCTAAAGAGTTAATATACCCCTGAGGAAGGACAGTGAAGGAATATTGCTGGCCTTGTCAGCTGAAAAACAACTGTTTCTGGTGGAATTTAGGGGACAGAAACGGAGAAAATGTAGCTGAACACCATCTACCAGGGGATGTGTTAATTTGCTCAAGTTATGAAATGACATCTGGTACAGCAGCTGCAGTTGAAGTCACCACCTGGTTAAATTTACAATAACCCACTGTCATTTCCAAGATCCAGCTGTCTTTTACACAGGCTAAATAGGAGAACTGAATAGGGAAGTTATGGGAGTCACCACCCTCACACCTTTTAGGGGTGGTATCTGTAATGGTGATAAAAATCTTTGTGATCCCCCCTGGAACATGGTGTTTCTGTTAATTTACTATTTTCCTTGGTAAAGACGGTCTGAATGGCTTCTACGTGGCCTTTTCCACCATGTTATCCCACATTCCACAAGTCAGGGAATCAATGTGAGGATTCTGCCATTGCCTAAATGTGTCTCTTTCAATTATGCATTCTGGAACTGTGGAAATAACTACAGGGTGTATTTGGAGACTCATTGAGTCCCCCGTGAAATGGACCTGAGTGAGAATTCCAGTGAATACCTACCTGACTTTCATAATCTCCTCTCACTGGTGGACCACAGTGATTTTCAGTGTTCTAGAATTAGTGTCAGTTCAGAGACAACGTCCAGTAGTTCCTGAACAGTTTAATTATTTCCTTTCCCCTAATGTGCATTTATCTGCTAAAAGGCCATAGGTCCCTTGGGGAACGCTGAGAGAAAAATTATTAGTATTAATTTTCAGGAGTGTAGTGGGTGCTTCTTCAAAGGAACCTGGCCTCTCCTTCATTCAAGGGGTTCTGGGTCTGCAAACTGGCTCATCTCTGAGATCTGACTGAAGAAATGTGACCCTAGGCAAAAACTTAATACAGAGTGATATTAAACAGTTACTGGTGGCTACCATAGCAGGGCTCTGTGAGACACTGGGTTGATGGGCTTCTGGCCCGGATCAGTGAAAGCTTTTAGAAATGTGAATTTAAATACTGGAAGAGGTGGGGATGCTGGGATAGCTCAGCAGTTGAGCACTTGCTTGACAATTGTGGGGTCTGGTTTCTGATTCTCTGTCTTGGCCCGTGCAAACCCCGTAAACTGAACTGCAGTGCAACTGGTAACTGCTGGATGGCTCAGCAGTGAAGGGTCAGGCAGGAGGCCCCCTGTCCGATTCCTGCCTCACAGGGGCCCCACCTTCACCTGTGTGGAATGAAACCATGCCACAACTAATGACATACAACTATGAAGACTGCTCTGGACTCTCTCTCTCTGTCACACACACACACACACACACACACACAGAGACACTTTCTCTCAAAAAACAATAAAATAAATCTTAAAAAAAAGAGACTGCAATAGGAGTTGGGCTAGACATTTAGTCTGGGGAGTTTTCAACATAGAGATGATAGTAGAAACTAAGTATGAGTAAACAAGAGTGAATAAAGGAACCTTAGGGTTTATAGAAATGGAAAACATTTTATCGAAGGTTATCATAGGATCACGCTGTGTTCTGCCTGAGCACGTGTATAACATTTTTAGAAAAGGGAGTTATTAATGCTGCAGAGACATTAAAGTAGAGGAGGTTCAAGGAAACACCAAAGAGTCTGACAAATTCACAGATACCAATCATTAGTGATATTTGCAGAGGTTGTTTTAAAAATAAACGTGGTAAAAGATGAAAAATAAAGTGAACCACTCTAAACTCATCCTTCTTTCCTCCTAACACACAGAGATGTAGTGATGCAGGTAGGCATAGTCGTTTTTAAGAAGTTGGCACTGTCCATGACATGACTCTTCATTTGACAATGTTCAAATAGTATTGCACTGAAACAATGGTACTGGTGTTTTCCAGTGGCCCATAGCATCCCCTTAATTCATTTGATTCCTGTAGCTCATATAATTGCTGAGAGAAATAGCACTTTGAGTCACTTGTGTAAGAGCAATATGTTTTATGACTTCATCTCATAAAACAAAGGTAAATTTTTTATTACAGTTGGAAAAAGCTTTAGACTGGAGTAAGCTTTAGAGTGACCTAAGGCTCCTAGTTTATAGGTCCATTTTATTTCCTATGTAAATTTATGGGACAAGTCTATGTGAATTCTCCCACAGGGGTTAAAATCTTAACTTAGTCAGATGTTCATAGCTTTTTATGTAATTATGCAATTATTTTCAAGTCAATTAAAATTTTTAGAAGGCTTTGAAAAATGTTAGTAAAAATGAGCACTCTATAATATTTACACTGAGTCCTAACCTTAGTTGTTCAAAGAGTGTTTATCAGTTGAAGATAAGAAAATATTAGCATTTCTACTTTGTAGGCAGAGAAATTCTCTGATGCACTTGACATGATACTGAAAGTAAAAACATTAGAGATTATTGAGCAGAGCTTTTGTAAATTTTGTTTCTCCATTCTCTATTAATATCCCTTTCTCTTTTTTATCTTTCCTATACCAATAAATACATTTAAGTGTTTTGGAAAAATTTTTATTTTTAAATGTACTGTTTGAGAGCGATGATTGTTGCTTATCGTTTATCAGCCAATTACTGACTCTTTTTATACTTGCTATATGTTGCAGCTATATTTTACTAGGCTTCTTAAAACTTTACCAACTAAACATATAATCTAAGTAAAAACAGTATTTTTTGTGACAGATATGCAGCTTAGAGTTAGTCCCCATTCTCCCTTTTCAAGGAGCCTTATGTGTATCTGTCTATCATCTATCTATCTATCTATCTATCTGTCTATCTATCTATCTATCTATCTATCTATCTATCTATCTATCTATCTATCTATGTATCTATGTATGTATGTATCTACCTACCTACCTACCTACCTACCTACCATCTATCATCTATTATCTATCATGTAAAATTCTTCAATCTTCATTAAGAAGGTAGATTGTTCATCTACTGGTCAATTTATCAGGTGAAACAAAGGAGAACATTTCTCTTCCAGGTGTCAAGTCTGATTCACTCAGTGCCAAGTTCTGCATAATCAGAGTTTCCCATATCTTGTGCAATATGAAATTCTCTAAATGTAGAAGTCAATACCCCTCCCTTGTTAGCTTATCAGATTTAAATAAACATGAAGCACCAATTGGTTGTATGAAATATTACTGTGCCATTAACAGCAGAGAACAGTATAGATACATTTGACAAGTATTTAATGGCAATTAAAAAGTTTATGGATATGAACCAGAGTGATTTCTTCCATCTGAGGAGCGATCTCATAATCTTGGGCTCACTTGAAGGAACTTGAATCTCATAAGCTAACATTCACAACTTAGACTGGTAAAGGAAGAGAGAAGATTTCCAGTAGGATAAACAGAATTGCTTCAGGAAGAGCTAGGATGTAGAAGATAGTGGGGCAGAATAGACTTCTGCATCATTTCCCCCAACTCCAGTTATACACACTTGGAGACGACAGGTAGTATGTAAAAAGAGAAAACTAAAATAGTCAAGCTAGGTCACATATGTTTATGAATCAGAAAACAAACAGAACTGCAAACTATTGAGAGGTACTAAAACTGTGAGGCTGCCAGGACTTTCTTTGTCTTTTGGTTGAAGGAAGAATGCTGCATTGGAGGTAAAGTACCAGAGCCAGGGTACCATCTAAAAGTAGGGGCCTGATAGTTCTCTCTTATGAAGGAGGCTAGAAAGAGTTGCTAATAAGTTGCCTAGGGCTTTGATAAACTGAATGCCCGGGGAGGGAGCAAGATCCAGGTTAGATTTAAGGAAGAATTTGAGCAAAACTGTGCATTTAAGCCTGTAATAAAAGTTTCTGAGCTGGTTTCTCCAGAAAATTGTGCAGGTGGACCCACAAAACTGCTAGATTGAAAGGATTAAATTAATTGGAGAGAGGAAGATGTGCCTTTAAAAATGAGTCTGCAAATCAAAATTGTAAAACATATAAAGACTTTAAGCCATACACAACTTAGAGAATTAATAACTTAGAATTTTATATTGATAAATTTACCCAGAATGCAATAGAGTAACAAAGGCTTTAAAGTATAATAGTTAAATGCAAAGGAGACCAATCTGATAAGTTCTAATCTATATCTAACAGTTATATAGAAGAATTAGAAAAAATTTGAAAAAGTAATTGTTGAGAATTTCCTAGAATTGTAGAAAACTACCTGGGCTTAGACTGTTCTAAAAGTGAAGCTGAGGATTATGAATTTAGCTAGACAGGAAATAGCTGAGTTCTTAAATTAAAAGTACAAAGGTTATCTGGAAAAAATTCAGCCATAAATGCCTCTGTTTTTCATTTTGCATGGCTGGACACTTTTTGAACATCCCTCATATACTTGTGCAATGAGTAAGATTAATAAAAATATATTATACCTAGAAATAGTATAGTATTAATAATAGGGAAAATAATAATTTATAAATAGAAAATGTTAAAACCTAAATGGAGAGAAAAGACATTAATCCCAAAGGCATAATAATTAAACTAACATTAAAATTCTATCAGTAATGCATGCCAGAAGACAAAGAAGAGTAATACCTTTAAAGTTCTGGGACTAAAGCGTCATTCACAATAGAATGTCACTTTTTAGAAAAAGACTATATTGATTGCTACCCATAGGTTTTTCTGAAAGAACTACTAAAGGGTATGTTTTAGTAAGGATAGAAATAAACCTAAAAAGATGCAGAGATAGAAAAATACACTGTAAACTGGTTGTTATGGTTGTAAGAAACTATCTGTTCAGAAAAAAAACAACACAAAAAGACAAACAAAAAACCACCCAGAATTATGCCACACACGTGCATTTCATTTGGGGTTGGTTCATTCAACTGCATTCAATTATAAAGTAGCTACCAAATAAAGCTCCCTATTACCTGCTAATTCAGAATGCCTTTCAGAAAACTTTCAGAGACTCCAGTAATTGCTCTTCCAACCCCATTCACTGTCTAGTCCTGCAATTAATTGTGAAGATCCATTTAAAATATTATCTGCTAATAATTGTATATTGTGAATGTTAAAAAATTAGCATTGGGGGGAAGCCAGATGGCTCAGCGGGTTAAGCGCTTGCTTTGCAGCCATTGGGCCCGATGATTGAGTCCTGGCCCTGGCCCATGGGGACCCATATGCTGAACTGGGGTGTGCTTCCCATGCAGGAGGCTCCCAGTTTGGTCATCATTAATAAGAAAAAAAAAAAAAGATGAGCATTGAAATAACTCAGAAAATTAAGCCCAGTTTGATCATGTTAATCAGTAATTTATAGATCTGAAAATTAAAAATAAAATTGATGTGTCAGAACATACACTCACATACATACACACACACACACTACACACAGAGGATAGAACAATGGAGTTGACGGCTATGACAGGAATGAGTTGATGGGTATTTTAAATGAGAAATCTGCCAACGTAGAGAGGGGGACATAAAATTGATCCAGAGTCTAGTTAAGTCTAATTACAGATCACTAAACTAGTTTTAGGAGAATGGGGAAGAAAAAGGCATTGGCTCCATGGTGTCCAGAGATCACATAGTCTTCAGTCAACAAAGTTTCAGGATTGAACAAACATTTCTTAAGCACTTTCTGTGGTTGACCAGTTGTGTTAGGTGCTGAGGAGGAATATAGAGACATGGGAGATAAAAGCCATGGTCTCTAGAGACAATCAGTTTAGTGGGGAGGCAGACATACCGGTACATAAATAATTTTACAAGGCATGCTAAAACAGTGGTTGAGAAAGGAGTTAAGAAAATAGGGAAGAGGAGAATTAATTCCAATTAGAGGTAATTACCGGTAGGAAAGTGTTTTAGAAGAAATTGGTTTAAATCGGATCTTAAAAAATGGGTAAGAATTATATATCAGGCAATGGGGATGAGCTTACTAGGCAAAGATACATAGGTAAGAAGCATGAGAGAAATAAAGCTTAAGATTCAGGCGAAAGTATTCCCAGCTAGGCCTATCTACTTACCTCTTCCTGGGATAAGGACCCATCTTTGTTGGAGATTTCAAGTTCCCAGAAAAGAGCAAATAGATAAATCTGAACACAGGGGAAAGTGAGGCTACAAGGAGGACAACTCTTGAAAGAATGAAGGCAAGAAGAGAAATATATATATATATATATATATATATATATATATATATGTCTATATAGTATTCCTTTGTGTGTTCAAAAATGTTTATAGGTGGCAAGACATTTTTCATGTCATTTTGTAACTTTTTCCCCACTCCACATAGCTCTGGTTCGTTCATTTTACCTTTCTGCAAACCCATGTTTCTACTGGTGCACCTTTAGGTTTCTCTCAATGTTTCATTATTATAAACCATATTACTTCCATCATAGACATATCCTTCTAAGTATCCTTTTTATTATACATCCAGGAGAATTTTTCTAGAGAATATACCTAGAATAGGAATGACTGAGGTATGAGGTATACGTAGTTCCAGCTTCCTAGATATATAGTCTTATTCATCTTTATCTCTTTGATTCCCCACCCCCCATCTCCTCTCATGCTACTCACGTGGTAGGTAGTTAATAGATATTAATGAATTTTCAAGCTGGAAGAAAGAGTAAAATTTGCTGGGAGCTCAGGGTAAAGAGAGCTAACAGAAGATAAACAAAAAGAGGAAGAAAGAAGACTGCCTTTAGTTAACTGACAGTCACTTAGCACCTTAAAACACTGGGCCTCAGTCTGCCAGGGAACAGGTAGATGAGGGTCTGGAATGGAGACTTTGTCTTCGAGGCCGTAGAGCTCGTCCTGAGAGCTGTGAGCTTACTTAGATTGGAGCCATGCTCAGGGGACCACGTGTGTTCATGCCTGAAGGCCCGAGTCAAACCTGGCCTCTCTTCAAACTCAATCTTTGGCTTAAAAATGAGGTAATAATAAAGGTAATAATAATAATAATTACCTCTGGGTATTGTGAAGATTTAGCAAGAAAAATATTATGTGAAAGTGCCCCATATATGAACTTTATTTGTATCTATTTATTTAATTTTAAACAAGGTTTATTTTATTGTCTGACAGATAGAGAGACAGAGAGAGAGAGAGAGAGAGAGAGAGAGAGAAGGGGGAGGGCCCAGAGCAGTCTCCACAGCCATGCATCATTATTTTCCACATAGTTTCATTCCACAGGTGGATGTGGGGCTGTGCAGGGAACAAACTGGAGGTTTCCCACATGGGTAACATGCCCAGCACAGAACTGAACTAGGGGTCTTCCACATGGGAAGCACACCCCAGTTCAGCATATGGGTCTGTACCCAGGACTTGATCCTCTGACTCGAGACTGCAAGGCAAGCGCTCAACCCCCTGAGCCATCCCAGCATCCCCTATCTGTAATTCTTTAAATAACATTCTTATCCCCTATCCTATACCTTTTTTTTTCTAGCTTTTCAATTTCAGTCCCATAAACTGTTTCTCAGATGTCATACTATTACTCTTAATATAATGTTTGTAGTACTCCTCTGATTATACTTTTAAGTGTGGAACACAGAATTGACAAATATATTGATCAACCATGCAGAGTGGGCCAGAATATCAATTGCCTGGTTTGGGATAATACATAGAGAAGCTCCATTTTAAAAAATATTTTGGCAGCTACTCCCAATGCTGACTCAAGTTGGGTTTAAGAAAAATCAGCTAAAATCCCCAAGTGTCTTAGATATATCCTGTTGTTAAACTATTCCTTTGTTATATGATAGGCACTTCTTTTTTAAAACTTATTTGCAATACTTTACATTTATCTCCATTAAAATTCATTTGATTCAGTTTGGCCTGTTTTAAATTGTGATTTTGACTCTATTATCTATATCATATATATTACTCCTTTTTTTCTAAAATAAACTCCTCTGACTGATTTTATGTTTTGTCATTTAGGAACAAACATGGGAAGAGATAATTTATCTGTTCTTTCTTTCTTTCCATCTCAGATCCTTTCCCCCAGTTCTTCTCTCTACTTGGAATATTCCTCCTTCAGATGTCTCTGTAGCCTACTCCCTTACTTCCTACAAGCCTTCCTTGAGCCTTGGCTCCAATTTCACCTACTTAATGAGGCTCCCCTGACCAGCTCTGGATAATACTGCAACCCCTGTCCTCTGCCAATTTTCCCATCCCTCCATTTTATTTCATAGTACTTAAATCCAACTAACACAAAATATATATGTATCTTATTTATTAATTATGATTACTATTGTGTCTATCCCTCATGCTCAATGAGGACAGGGATCTACAAATATGTCTTGTTCACTGATAGATCCCATGTTCCTAGAATAGTGATGAACTCATTGCAGGCAATCAAGAAATATTAGATAAAATGAATACATTTCAGGATACTATGATTTTGATAAATTAATGGAGAAGCTTCTTAAATCATATTGCTAGTGTAAATGCCTCTTGGATTCTGACAATGCATGGATCCTCACTTTCAGTTTTTGATATTTTGATGATCTGCTTATTTTTCACAGATTGTGAGACACTGAAAAAGGCTGAATCAGTGAATGTTAGATGCTGTTTTACATCAAGAATGTCACATTGTCTTCATATGTGATAAATCTCCAATCAAGTGCCCGATAAAAATATTGATTAGAAGAGGCCAAATATAGAGCCCTGAAGTATAGCTTGTATAATCTCCCACTAGTCATTTATCTTCACCCTTTTGTATAGTCACTTACCTAGTTGATATTCCCCTGATAGAGCCATCATTCATCTTGCATTCTCTCTGTGAGCCACAAAGATATGATGATTAAAGTTGGCAAATATGGGATTCCAGACCAGTATCTTAAATAATAATATTTATTGAGTACTTACTCTCTGCTAGGTACTGTGCTAAGTTCATTACACACTGTATTTTATGTAATAGATTTATACTACTTATTTTGCCTTTAAAAAAATAATAATTAGTGAGAGATTATAAAGCTAGTAAGCTATGGAATGAATCTTTGACACCAGACAGTCTGACTCCAGAATCTAATCACTGACTCTATTATACTGACATTCTGACAGTTTTTTTGTGGATGTCCCTGACTTAATACCCTAAGTGTTCTAACACAAGTATTTTCTGGACAGGGATCTACAAGTGTATTCTGTTCCCTGATAGATCCCATGTTCCTAGAATAGTGATGAACACTATTGGCAGTATGGCTTAATGCCTGATTCCCAGTGTTTTGGGATAAGGATTATTTTAATCACAGGTAAAACTAGGAAAGGCTATTTTTAGTTGTAGCAAAAGACCCACAAGATCAAAGACAGTGCGTTGGCAGCACATTGACCTATTATGTGCTAAAACTTGTGCTAGGAAAGAGGAAAACAAATATAAATATGATCTTAATCTACCTCTAAGGGCTAAGAGGAAATGTTGAGTTTAGAATTATAGAATACATAGCATGAATTTTATACCTATCTTCTGTAGTTATGTATTTAATTTCTCTTTCTTAAACTCCAGTGATATCCTTTTTTTTATTCCCATGATACTTGGTTCTAAAAAAACATGTTGGTAGCCAATAAGCACAAAAATCCAGGATAAATACACCTCTCCTCAGAGATTTCTAAAAGCCAGAAACTGGGGATACCTTGATGGAGACTACTTATTTATAGCTCCACAAAAGTGCCAATTGTTTGAACCATGAGAGTAGCTGTGCTTAAACAGATACCTCTGACCCGCTGCCAATGTGCTGTCTTTGATCTTGTGAGTCTTTTACTAAGTTCTCATGCAATCTAATTTCACTGCCCCTTAACTAAAAGCAATTTTCATGTTTTATATTTAATCCATTTGAGGCACTGAGCCAGGAGGTGAATTAATTACTTTTGTAGGTTGAGAAAATATCCAAACTTTATTTTTAAATTTTGTTAAAGTTAGAAATGTTTTTTTCTTCTTTTTTTGAAGACTGTATTGATACACTTTAGCCTTTTACTTCATTAAAAATGTATTTTAAAGGTATAGTAGTATGGTTTAAAGGCTGATTCCAAATGTTTTGGGATAGAATTGTTTTAATCACAGGTAAAACTAGGAAAGGCTATTTTTGTTTGTAGTCTCTTTTTGAGGCAAGAATAAATGTCCTTGGAGGTGCTATGGCTTCTTAATTGGAGGCAGAGGGGGGAAAAAATCTATGAATAATAGTTTGAAGTTTATGGAATTTATATGAGAGTTTATTTCAATGCACTGAACATTTTGGAGAGCATACTGTTACATTAGAATTTCTTTAAAGGGAGAAATGGAAGGATTAATAAAGTTCTGAACTTAAAGTCAGAACTCGTAGTTCTAAATTTTGTTTCCAGCACTAACTTGAAATGTCACCTTGGCCAAGCCCTACGACTTGCTAAACCTCAGTATCTTTGCATGTAAAATGGGAAAAATGATACTCATTATTATTTTGGGCCCACTGAAATAGAGTGAACAAATTGTATGGGGTAGGCACTTAAAAATGTTATAGGTACTTGAGTCTGTGACACTTAAAATATATTATAAATTATTGTTGTTCTTTATGCACTGGACATTAATGTTGCAGTTGGAGAGGAGATGAGCATTATTACCCATTTTCACAAGTGGAGAAACAGTATTTTACATGACCCGAACCTCATCGTTTGGAAAGCAGCAGAGAACTCTGTGTTTTGACAAATATCCTCCCTACCAGTTCCTGTTCAATAGCAAGCAATATAGTAATAGAAGAAAAGACCTCTCTTAAATCAAGTAGACAACATCTTCCTTGAGTGATTAAATGCAAACCTTGACTATGTAAGCACTTCTAGAAGAAGGTTATTGTCTATGGAATTAATTTTCGTTCTTGACTCACCAATGCCTGCTGGCCATCAGAGCTTGGTAAAAATCCCATATGTTTAGTTAGGGACTGGCCTGATTGATGAAGAATTGACAGGAGTTAGAAGATAAATCCTTGCATTTAGGAATAAATTATTGAAATGGCCTTTATTTCTTTGTAGAAACTAAGTTTCTGTCTAGACATGTAATATAAAGTAGAAAGTGAAAGCTGTCATCTGAATATAGCTAAATAATGAAAGCTGTCATGTATTCTACACATGATAGATGCTCAATGAACTTTGTTAATTTTGTGAATTAAAAAATTATTATATTTTTTCTGAATTATTCAGATGGTAGTTCTCACTTAATACATATAGGTCCAGTACACACTAATTACTAAAACTTAATTTTCTTACCTCTCTCTTCTTTTTTTTTTTTTTTTTAATTTACTCACCTTGTTTGTACAGGTTATATCCTAAAAATAATTATATATAATTTTAGATCAAATTCACATTTTCAGACTATCCACATTCTGCTCTTTGATATGTTAAATCATTCTGCATTATCTCCAACTCTACCCTCCAAGAATCACTAGAGTGTATTTTGAGTTTATCATTAATCTATTTGTGAATGCATTCCATATCTCATATTGTTAATTTATTTAATGCATCACCTATGAATTACTGTTAGAAAATAATTCCAGAATAAAGTGCCAGTATTGAGAACAAATTCTAGTGTGTAAGATAAAGAAAGCTGGGTTCAACTTAAAATATGGCATAAATGAATCCATATTTCAGATAATAAATATTCTAAAAATAAAAATAACATATAAAAGGCAATAATTATTTTGAAATGCATAACATTGCTTGATTTTTAAAAAAGATGTATTTATTTATTATTTTTTATTGAGAGAAGGTGAGAAAGAAGAGTGGAGGGCCCAGAGCAGTCTCCATAGTTGTACATTGTTAGTTGTGACATGGTTTCATTTCACACAGGTGGAAATGGGGTCATGTTAGGTGAGAACCAAACTGTGGGCTTCTCACATGGCAGGTGAGAACCTTCATCACTGCCATCCTGGTTGCTACCAGTTGTACTTCAGTTCAGCATATGGGTTTGCATGGGCTGGGGCTGGGAAATGAACCCCAGACCTTGTAATACAAGGCAAGTACTCAACCACTGAGCTATTAGGCATCCCCAAATTCTTTGATTTTAAAGAAAGCCTACACTATGTAAGACTGAGTTTGACAATTTGAGTTTTATTTGCACCTAAAACCTGACACACTTGCAGGAAACTATGTTGTATTTGGCCTTCTCTTTTAAACATGTCAGTGTCATATACCAAAACATAACTGATAGATATAATAAAAAATTATTTAACAAGCAAGCATTTATTGGTGACCAAAAAAGAAAGAAAAGAAAAGAAAGAAGGAAAGAATCACACTGGAAAGTATTGTAGAAAAAAAATTGTCATAGGATAGAACTTAACCGGGGCTGATTGTCTAATAGGGAAAATTAAATATGAAGAAAAATAATCTAAATATGAAAGGAAATGTGGTAAGCATACAAATAAAGTGTTACTGAAGCTTAAGAGAAGATTTTTCTTTTTTTTCCTTACAGGGGCGGAGAGAAAATGAGAATGGGGAGATTAACAAACTCGATAAAAGAGTTGTGTGTTCAGTGCTGACCCACCAAGAATGAAACAGTAGAGCAGAAAAGGGTATATCATAAGTCTCTCAATGTCTGATGTGCAGCTCACCCACCCATCAACTAACCTCACTCCTTTCCCCTGGAGACTAAGCTTCTTTATATTTCCCCAAACCTGCCATGCTCTGCTATGCCTCTATGCTCTGGCACAGACTTGCCTCTTTTTGTGGAATACCATTCCTCCCTATTATTTCTTATAAACCCTTCTCCCTTCCCCAAGACTATCTAGATATCACTTTTGCTTCTCTTTCTTCAATCTCCCCAAGTCAGGTCACCTTTTCTTCTGTACCTTTATAAATTTTGTGCATTGTCTATTATAACAATCATGACTCTGTTTTGCCATCAATTTGTTTATCCTGGGAGTTTCAAGAAACATAAGTTATCTTTATATAACTCTTATTTATCACAATGCTTGGCACTGAGAAAACAATACATTTTAGTTACATAAGTGAATGAGAGAATGAATACACTGTGCTATGTGTCATTGTAATGTTGAGCATCTTTGCATGAGCCTTTTGGTCATTTATGTATCTTTTTTGGTGAAGTATCTGTTCAAATATTGCCTGTTTAAATTTTTGTCTAGTTGTGTTATGTGAATTTTCTATATTTTCCAGTTTCTTGAGATTTTGACTTAGTAATGGAAATTGATTAGATTGCAAAATATAGCTTTTTTTTTCTTCCCTATTTTAGGAAGTAACATTGCCAATTATCTAATCAAAAAAGGGATCGAGACTGTTTCTCTATTGTGAATTTGAGCTGACCTTGTAACTTTCTTTGACCAACACAATGTAGCAAAATTGACAAAGAGTGACTGCCTAGAAAAGGCATCAAGAGGTCTCATTTCTATCAATTTCACGCTTTGAAACCCAGCAAAGCAGCCCAGTTTTGCTTCCTTTTGGATGGAAAGAGAGGTTCGTCCACTCTATTACCTGAGACCCTTCGGTCAACCCACAGGATTGTGATAAATAAGTGGTGGTTGTTTGAAGCCACAGAACTTTTAGGTGATTTATCACAAAGCAATTGAAAAATAATACATTGAGATTGAAATATACTCAAGAAGTGTTTCCTCTATTGAATTGGGGTTGAGCAAAAGTAATGTTGAAGCACTTGCTACTTTCAAAAACAGATTGAATGAAAACACAACCCTATTTTATGACCAGTGTTTGAATTATCTACAACACAGAATATGCCTGGAGAGAAAAAAAAAGCCAACACAATTTTATACTTTCAGGAAATATAGAGATAATTCTGAGGAGCTATATTTTAACCTCATAATAAGTTCTCTCATAAAAATGGGTGACGAAATTAACAACTTATATTACATATATAGTGGTACAAAAAATACAGTATTCTTGCTTCTTCTTCAGTAAGCAGCCCAAGGTGACATCTGAAAATTGCTTGCTATTTCCTTGACCCAGAGTACCCCACAAAATTATGCAAATGGAGAAGTTTAAATCTTTGTGTTCACTTTAAGAGCACTCGTGAAACTTCCGAAGCCATTAAGGGCATGCATATCTGAAAAGTCACCAAGTATCTAAAGGATTTCACTTTATAGAAGCAACATGTACCATTTTGTTGTTACAATGGTGAAGTTGGTAGGTGTACTCAGTTCTAACAGTGGTGCTGGAGATAGGGTTGGTGGCCCCAAAAGAGTGCAGAATCTTTGCTGCATAGGTTTAAAGAAGCAAATAATGCTGAAATTAAGGGTTTAGATGTAGACCCTCTGGTCATTGAGCACATTTGGGTAAAAAAAGCTCCCAAGATGCTTTGCAGAATTTACAGAGCTCATGGATGGATTAACCCATGCGTGAGCTCTCCTCACTGTACTGAGATGATCCTAACTGAACAAGAGTATGTTGTTCCTAAACCAGAGGAATTTGAGCAGAAGGAAAAGATATCCCAGAAGAAACTGAAGAAACAAAAACTTATGGTCCGGGGTAAATCCAGCATGAAATAAATGCTAGTATACACACACACACACACACACACACACACACACACACACACTTTTATTACAGTCTTCTTGGGAACATTCCCAATACTTTTATCAAAACACAAAAAATGCTCATATAGATGGCAAATAAAATAGATTTTTCAAAGCCTGGAATGTTTTGACAAATTTTTATCTTCCTTTGTGTAATCTTGAAAACTTATTAAGTAGATTTACACATGATACACGTAAATATGCTATTGTTGGAGATAAAAAGTTTTGACAGTGTTATGTATAGAGTGACTCTCAAATATCTGCTGATTATATGAGCTGCTATTTTTCTGTTACCTTCTTCCATTTGCTAAGCCATATCACATTTTTAGTCTTATAAATTAGAAAAATAGGGAAATGTTACTACAACATTTTTGAGGCAAATAGATAGAACTACAAAGCCACCATATATTTAGTGCCTTTACCCAGGGAAATGGCCCCTTGTCAATTAGCAGTTGGATCATATATGTATTCCAAACAGTATTTTTAGAAGTTTATGTAGCATGAAATTATATTTCCCACCTACTAGACAATTAGAACATAACATATACATGGAGGAAGGGGAGGAAATGATCTATCAAGCATATCTCAAGGCAGTTGGCAAATGTCCAGATCTTGCAGGAACCGAGTTAAGAGCCCTGTTCTAACTATTGCAAAAGTAATTTTCCTTCTGAAATGGAAAATTAATGTCATGTTCCCGAAGGAAAACATTTAATAATAATCAAGTCAAAGGCATAAAGCACTTGATTCCCTACTGTGACCTTAGTCCTAATGTATCAGTAACCCTGTGGCTCTACTCTTAACTAGATTGTTGTTTAGAAACTAAATCTTTCAACCATGAGATTTTGATAGTCTCTCCTTGTGCCTGTTTCATATGATAATCAGTGTTGTGCTGATGGATATTGTTGGAAAGTATAACAAACTCGTTTTTCAAATTTTTTTTTTAACCAAAACTATGTAAAAGTACACTTACTTTACTCCATACTAAAATAAAAAAAATTACTTTAATGAGTCATGTTAAGATCAAATTCTGGCTAATATATTTCAATATAGTTAGGTCATCATAATTAATTAGATATTTAAAACAGAAAAAGAGACTATATATTTCATAAGAATATTGTTTTGTAATAAAACAGTATACCAATAACAAAGGAAACAATTATAGTTATAAATATATTAGATATTCAGAAAATTTTATTAAGAACACATTAACAGAAATATCACTTAATCGAACTTAGAATAAATAGCACTTAATAAAAAAATAGATATGTTTAAACAAATTAAATGAAATTACAATCTTAACAATTGTAATTTTTTCCCTCTTAATTTGTTGCATTTTGACCTCTGGTTCTTTGGCACTCCACACACTTAGCATGACTGTGGAATCTTAAAATCATCTATTTCAACTTTCTACCTATGTAGTAATAATCTTTTCCACAGCATTCCCAGTGAGTGGTCTTTTAGTCTGAAATACTTTCACAGACAAAGCAATTAAATGAGGAATCTACTTCCTTATGTTACAGGATACTTCACTGTTTGACAATTTAAATTTGTACAAAATTTTCTTACCAGGAGTCCCAGTCCTGACTGACAGAACAGATTCCTCTTACATACCATAGCTTCTGAAATATTTCTCAGCAATGATTATGACATAAGCAGCAGATTTGGCTTACAAAGGTCACTTTGGCTGCAGAGTGGAATAAACTTAAAGGACATAAAACTGAAAGAAATCCAGAAAGACACTAAACTGACAAATTATAAGAAAGGGAAGAAAGGAAAAACTGGTTTCACCTTCCCAGGGTGTTCAGCTCATGCCATTGTGAATTTTAAATGGTTGAGATGATAATTAAACTGGCTAACCATTTTGGGAACAATTTTAAAGTAATATCCTTATTATATATAAAACACACCAAAATAAACTAGAGATGAATTGAAGATTTAAAAATAAAAATGAAACAATTAGCATACTAGAAAAATTATATCATTTGAGTAATTAAAAAAATCTTGGGATGGGAAAACCTATTCTTGGTATTATATCAAAATCAAAACTACACATAAGATTGTTAAATCTAAACATTTTGCAAGTTTGAGTCTCAGTTTCCAAACTTGAGTGTGTGGTCAATAACCTTTTTTTTTGTCAATCTAATTTCAACCTCCTCACAGATTGTCAGAAAATTCCACCCAACCTTTTTATACTTGAGACTCTCTTCTCTTCCTCAAGGTTACAACAAAATCAGAGATGTGTTACCTATAAAATTATGTGTGTTGTAAGGTGGAGTAGGAAGGGTGATGGAATGCAAATGTCAGTGCTTTTAATTTCCAGGGAGTTAAATGCGTCCATTCTCAATATCCAAGTCCATGATTGGTCCCTTAAACCAGGTAATTATCTATGGCTTAAATGTCACATGGGAATTTAAAGAACCGGCCTCCTATGCCTGAGTATACAATGCGACTTTCTTCTCTATGATCCTGTAACCTCCCCAGTGTACTGCCAGAGGCCTCTCTGAAACTTCTACAAAGTTTTTTATAGTAGTGGGGACAATCCCATGCTTACTCTGATTTCTCCACTCTGCTTCTTCTCACCCACTGTGCTCTTTCTTTTTCTGTTATAATAAGCCTTGATGGTGCATTTCAAAATACTCAAATTATTAATAATTGCAAAAACAGTTAACACTTTTTTAAGGGCAAGGTATATCAGTTTACAGATCAGCATTCTACTATGCCAGTCCTTCAACCACTATTGAGAACAGGAAAGAAAAGAAAAAGCCAGCACCATGCACTAGGGCCTTGGGCAAAGCCTGGTGTTGTGGGAGCCAGAGGAGAAAGCTTCAAGAGAATGATGAGCAATGCCAAATCCTATAAAAATTTAAAGGCACAAAGAGTAAGTCTACATTGTTTAATTAGGGAACTGGAGATCATTGGGCACTTTCAAAGGTAATGTAGATGTAGAATGTCAGAAATCATGAAAGGATGCAGGGACCATGGATTAAGATAATAGGTTAAAAACCAAGACTGAGGTAGGAAGATGCTAAGAATCTTAAAAGTGTAATTTAAGTGAAAAATGGTGGGAAAAGAAGGACTTAACGAGATTGAAAAAGAAGAAGAAGCTACGAGCATATAAAAAGCCGAGAGAGTGGAAGATACACTAGTACAATGATATATTACAACGAAGGCAAATAATTGAAGGAAAACAGTCCTGGGGAAGATGTTAGATTGAATAGGATCTAAAACAGGATGTGAATGTGTGTGCCAACCACTGGGGCATCTCTCCAATGTCCCAATTTTGATTCTTAGGTCCAGTATGGTTCCTAAGATGCTGCATTTTGAACAAGCTCCCAGGCAATGCTGATGCTTCTGCCCCTCAGGCCACGCTTCGAGAAACAAGGAGCCCAGCCACGGTGCTACGCCTAGAGAAGGCAGAGAAATGCCTCTTTCTGTGAGACTAAATTATGGGAAGACACATTATCATTTTAGAAATCTAACTTGAGAAAAAAACAGATGAGGGAGTTTATACTCAATGACTTTTAGCTCCTCCGTAAATTAGGGGTGAGCTCATTTCTTGAGAATGAGGGAGCATGGAGAAATAAAGCTTGAAAACATTGAGGACGTTTGGATGAACTCTTGTAGACACTTATTACATTAAGAAGAGATGAGCTATCTTTTTGGTGAGGTGCATTAATAACATAATTAACCCACGGGATGAAGTGTGGTCTTTAGGAAAAGAGAGTAAAGATGACTTCCCCCAATTAAGATTAATGAGAGAAATTTCACCTATGGTGGCCACAATATGCTTGCTAAGGACTGCCTTAAAAGGCTCAAGAATGCAGTTCACCCTATCACCTACACATTTGAAGCAGCCTATCCCTAATTCATCTTGATTATATAAACCTTTTCTACTTACCCAATGTTCAGCAAGTGAATAATCTAAAAAGTACAACTGTCAGATGTAATCAGGCTGCCCAGAAAACAACAACAACAACAACAACAACAAAAATATGGAAAAATGAGAGCTTCCCGATTGTTTAATATATGGGCAAAGATTGTTTTCCAAAAACAATGATCCTTGTTAGCACCTACCTAGAACCTGAGACTGACATTAATCCTTCGGCAGCAAATGGCCCGGGAATCCCTAAAGACCTGAAGGTCTCCTGGTGCCTGCTTGGCTGTCCCTCAACTGAAAAAACACTTCCTCTCTCATCCCCACACAACCCTCCCATAGTCTAAAGCTGAGGACTCATTTCATACATTGCCTTGGAATTTAGTTCTAAATGTGAAAATGAACATTGTTAGAAAATGAACCTCCCCTCTGTGTGATTCTGTTCATTAAAAATGAAATAGCAAAAGGAGAAAATAAATTGCA
>PVKE010021439.1:0-26530 GCA_004027555.1 Craseonycteris thonglongyai | reverse complement strand
TTCACAGTGGCCAGAACATGGAAACAACCAAAATGCCCTTCGATAGATGACTGGATAAAGAAGATGTGGTACATTTACACAATGGAATACTACTCAGCGATAAGAAATGATGAAATACAGTCATTTGTGGCAACATGGATGGACCTAGAGACCATCTTATTAAGTGAAATAAGTCAGACTGAAAGAATCCGGAAAAATAAGACCTCACTTATAGGTGGAATATAAAATTAAAAGTTACAAAGACACAGAGATCTATGGACACACTCAATAACTTGGTGATTGTCTGAGGGAAGGGGAGAAGGGGGAGGGAGAGGGGGAGGGGAGGTGGGAGAGGGCACCAGCATTATGGACACACTCAATAGTTTGGTGGTTACCTGGAGAAGGAGGAGAAGTGGGGAGGGAGAGTTGTGCGGGGAGGTGGGAGTGGGCACCAGATATATGGTGTTGGAGGGGGACCTGATTCTGGGAGGTGGGCACATAATGCGATGCATGGGTGATGTGATATGGACTTGTACATCTGGAAACTATCTAATTGTTATCAACCAATGTCACCCCATTACATTTAACAATAAAATATAATAATAATAATAAAAGAACTATGTTTTAGGTGTAATAACTTTGATGTACCTGTTAAACAATCGAGATTTGAGATATATCAGATAGTTGTACAGGAGTCTGGCTGGTACTCAAGGGAGAGGTTTGGGTCAGAGATATAAATTTGGGCATCATTGTCTCATAGGTATTTAGAAAGAACTAGAGGCGAGTATAGATACAGAGAAGCGATAAACTCTGAGGCATTCCAGCATGTATAAGTTTCAGATAGGAGTTTAGGAACCAGCAAAAGAGAGGAGTGAGGAAGGGGACGAACCAAGGGAGCATGGTGACAAGAAGCCAGGATAGGGGAGTGTTTCAAGGAGGAAGAGGTAAACTGTAAATGATGCTGAGTGGTTAAGGAATATGGCATTAGTAAAGAGTCCACTGGGTTTGGCCAGCAATTATTAGTAATTTTGAGGAGCAGTTTTAGTAGAGTTGTGGGAACAGAATCCATATTAGAGCAAATGGCATTGTAAATATTAGTAGCAGTCAGGAAGGTGAAGATAATGGGTGAAAACAGCATGTTCATAGTTTTACTCTGGACAGGAACAGAAAAATGGCATGAGAATTAGACTGTGGGGTCAAAGAAATGTTGGCATGCTGATGAGAATAATCCAATCAAAGGGAGACATTGATGATACAGGCAGGGGGAAGTACTACAATTATGGAAGTTAAAGGTTTTAAACATTTTTTTAAAGATTTATTTTATTTGAGAGAAGGTGAAAGAGAGAGAAGTGGGGAGGGCTTGGGCCCAGAGCAGCCTCCATAGCCACATATCTTTAGTTGTGACAACCAGAACTGGGGGCCCTGGGGGCCTTAGCCTCCTTGGCCTTGGCCTCAGGGGCTGAGGATCGAATCCTCCTGCATAGGAGGCAAGAACTGTCACCACCATCCCGGCTCACCGCAGGCAGTTCAGCATAGGCCAGGGCTGGGACTCAATCTTTAGACCTCATGGCTGCAAGGCAAGTGTTCAACCTGCTGAACTATCCCTGCATCCTCAAGGAAGTTAAAGCTTTTGAAAAGTCAAATGGAATCTGGAGCATAAGTTTAACCCCTTGACATACAAAGATCTCTCAGATACATTGTGTTTCTTAAAGCCATTGTAAATGTTGACTGTCTGAGATGCGTGCAGATTTAATTTGCTTTGAGTGCAATTAATATGCAAATATTATCAAGAAATAATTGTATACATTCAGTGTTATAGTGTCATCTATAAAAATAATTCCTTTGTGGGGAAGCCGGGATGGCTCAGTGGGTTAGGCGCTCACTTTGCAGCCCCTGGGACTGAGGATTGAATCCCGGCCCCGGCCCCGGCCCCGGCCCCGGCCCGTGCGGACCCATATGCTGAACTGGGGAGTGCTGCCAGATCAGTTCTCACCGGGGTGAGACCTGGCCCAGTTCCTGCCCTGTGGAGCCCCGCTCCCACCTGTGGAATGAAACTATATGTAAAAACTGATGCTGTGCAACTATGTAGACTGTTCTGGGCCCTCCCCTTTCTCTCTGTCTCTGACTTTGTATCTCTCTCTCTCTGTCAAAAACAATAAATAAATCTTAAAAAAAAAAAAATTTCCTTTAAGATATCTGTTTTGAATTTGTACAAAAGTGACACTGAAAGCCAAATGGGGTGTTTGAGTAAAAACAGCGAGACATATGCAACAAATTAGTACCACTGACTATTCAACAGAATATTCAAATTCAAGTGAAGGTAGCCCTAGCCAACGTAATGTTTATAAACTTGCAAGACCTCTATCTATATCAAGCAGTGATGACTGTGATTTGGGAGATGAAGAATGGAATTGGTAAAAAAAGAAAAAAGAAAAAAAAAAATTCCAAATATAAAACTATTTACCAGAATTGCTGGAAGAAATGCTTTAGTTTTGTGAAGACTGGTAGTAAATTCTATGCCTCTTTGTGTTTTGAAACAAGTGCTAAGTGATGATATTTTTGAAATGATAATTGTAGAAACAAATAGATACAAAAGTCAAAGGATAAAGGACCAGAACTCAAAAAGGATGAGATTTCCAGTAACAAGTGATGAAATGTGGTTTCCAGTAACAGTGATGAAATGAAAGCATACTTTTGTTATGTATCACAATGTTGCAAGTACAAAAATCTAAAATAGATATGTACTGGTCAAAAAGAGCAATCTTAGAAACATATTTTTAAGAACTATTTCTCATAAACGTTTCTTGGCTATATTACATTTTCTTCACTTTGTGGATAATGAAACTGTATGTAAAGAAGACAATGCAAAATATGTGAAGTATAGTTGACTATTTGAATAATAAGTTTGAACAATTATACACTGTGGATGAAGATGTCTCCCTAGATGACTCACTGATGAAATTCGAAGGATGGCTAGGGTACGTACAATTTATAGCTAGCTGCGTCAGATTTGAAATCAAAGTTTACAAGTTATGTGACTCCAATATTGGATAGTGCACCCATAAATGTTAATTGGAAAAATAAGTAGTATTTTTTGCTTACCTAGAATTTAATTTGTGTGTTAAGAGGTTAATAGGAGCAAGGGACACTGTCATCCATTTATAATAGAAGGGAAAGCAGCGAATGTAAATTTAGATTCAAGTTGTTGTATAGAGCTGACAATGGGAAGATGAGGGAGTTCTTGACTATAACATATGTTTTTCTCGGTGAGTAATGAAGTAGGAGTATCAGGTGAGGATGATTGTGCGTGTGTGTGTGTGTGTGTGTGTGCACATGTATGAGTGCAAGCACACATGGGATTTAAGGCAGTAAACAGACGAGACATGATGGGATTAGTGCTGACCAGTTAGTCCTCTTAGGGGAGGGAGGAGATGATGTGTTTAAGCTATAGCCCTAAATACTTAGCTCCCGCTTAAGGGTAAGAGGTAGGGCACTGGAGTCCTCAAGCAGCTGGCAGTGGATTATGTTCTGCTGTGAGAGGGATTTTTCTTTCCTATCTTGTAGGATTGTGGTCATGATTTGAATGAAATACTAGTTCTAAAGGATTAATACAGTGTCTGACACATGGTTAAGTGCTCAGTAAATGGGAGTGATTAGCTTTTATTAATTAGTTTAGGAAGACTGAGATATAGAGAAGGCAAGTGTTTTTCTCAGGACCCTAATTCTCTAGGATGAATCAAAAACTGAATGAGCAAAGCCATGAGAGCATGCCCTTCTTGTGAGAGCCGAGGCCTGCTACGATCTTGGACTGTGAAACTGATATATGTGCTCATCTTGACTGGAACAGAGCAGTCTAGTAAACCCTACTTCCCCACTTTGATATATCTCCTAGATTATCCTTAACCCCCTTACCCAAACAGCAGGACAGTCTTGTCAAGCACAGCCCATATTCCATACTTCTCTTTGTCCATATCACTTTTGTTCTTACCTCAGTAAACTGAAATGACGGCTGGTTGCAAAATCTGTCCCTGTCTCCCACCCATGAATGCCTTCACTCCAGTCAAGACAAATGATTGTAGCTTGGATCAGTTCCAGAGGTCTTTGTGAGGATACTACTATGTATTCTTTGCTAGGTTCCCAAGATTACATCCATGTTATTTCTTCCCCCTTTCTCATCTTGGAGGCTAGCTATGGAAGGTGGCTGGCCTTGATTCTAGTACTTGGTATCTTAAATTTATTCCTTTGTCAGGTTGATACATACCTCCTGCATCTACTTTGTGCCCAGAGGTTTGTCTTAAAAGTATGAATTTTTTAAAGATTTATTTTATTGTTTTGAGAGAATGAGAGAGAGACAGAGACAGAGACAGAGGGAAGGGGGAGGGCCCAGAGTAGTCTCCATAGTTGTACATCATTAGTTGTGACATAGTTTCATTCCACACAAGGTGAATGTGGGGCCCTGTGGGGTGGAAACGAAACTGGGAGGTGGCACTGCAGTTCAGCATGTGAGTTTTGCATGGGCTAGGAGCAGGATTTGATCCCTGGACCTCACGGTTACAAGGCAAGTGCACAACCTGTTGAGCTATTCTGGCATCCCGTTAAAAGTATGAATTTGTCCGACCTGTTTTTGTGAAGGCAGGCTGGCTTGTCAAATCTGGTCAAGCACACACTGTGGGATTCAGGTCCTTGTTGTTTTCTTTCCTAGAAGAATATAAATAGTGTCTATGTTATTTCCTCTGTGTCTAGTACCCTCCAGGAGGTCATACCCTTACATGTGCTGAGAGAGCAGCATGCACAGACATTCCAGATTTGTTTTTGCCTGAGTAGCTCTCTGTCCATGATGGGCTTCTGTCTGCCCCATGCCATTTTCTCCTTTTTCATGAAATGACCCCATCTTCAGCTGTGTCTTTCCTCCTTTAGCTTCAAGGTAAGCTCACCCTGTTGGACTTCTGGCTGACCAGCGTTTAGCTCTGAGTTAGAGGTGGCCTGGCTTAGCTTGCCTTGGAACCACCCAGGGGGAATTTCTTTTTTGGGAAAGGTAGTGCCTTCCTCCTGACTCTCTACTTCTTTTTGGACAGGCTGGACATCAACACCAACACCTACACATCTCAGGACCTTAAGAGTGCCCTGGCAAAATTCAAGGAAGGGGCAGAGATGGAGAGTTCAAAAGAAGATAAGGTGTGTGACATTCTTTTCAGGGAGTTAGTATAAGTCTGCAGGATGGCCTTGAAAGGAATCACTTTTTTCTGAAGCTTTTGCAATAAACATGGGATAATAATAATGTTGTAAATTAATTTAAAGAGCAGTTAATAAGAAATAAGTAACCCTTTAGAGACTATTAAAAAATACTACGGGATGGGGAAGCGGGGATGGCTCAGTGGATTAAGTGCTCACTTTGTAGCGCCAGGGACTGAGGATCGAATCCGGGCCCCAGCCCTTGTGGACCCATGTGCTGAACTGGGGAGTTCCCCCAGTTCAGTTCTGTTTCTGTCTCTGTATCTCTCTGTCTCTGTCTCTCTCTCTCTGTCAAAAACAATAATAAAAAAACAAATGCTACGGGAAAGCTGAGATGGCTCAGCGGGTTAAGCACTCACTTTGAAGCCCCGGGGACCGAGGATCGAATACCGGCCCCGGCCCATGTGGACCCACATGCTGAATTGGGGTGTGCCCCCAGTTCAATTCTTGCTAGGACCTATGTGGGAGCCCCCGGCCCAGTTCCTGCCCTGCGCAGCCCTGTGCCCACCTGTGGAGTGAAACTATATGGAAAACTAATGTCAACTATGGAGACTGTTCTGGGCCCTCCCCCTTCTCTCTGTCTCTCTCTGTTTCTCTCTGTCAAAAATCAATAAAATAAATCTTTAAAAAAAAAAAAAGAATGCTAGGAGCATTTTGGTCACCATTTACATTAGGATCCAACTACCCATTATGTGTTTGGGGAAATTGAAGCACAAAGCAGAGATGGCTGTACTCTCTCCATTATTACAGGCATGGGTGAAAACAGCAGAGGTTAAAACTTACTGTTAGGGGGAAGCCGGGATGGCTCAGTGGGTTAAGCGCTCACTTTGCAGCGCCGGGGACTGAGGATCAAATCCCGGCCCCGGCCCGTGCGGAACCATATGCTGAACTGGGAGCTCCCCTAGTTCAGTTCTCTCTCTGTCTCTGTATCTATCTCTCTCTCTTTCCTCTGTCAAAATAAATAAATTAAATAAATAAATAAATAAATGAAAATAAAACTTACCGTTAGATCTCCTAGCTTACACTTGGATTAGACACAAACTTAAAGGACAGAAGGAGGTACTAGGAAGGAATAAGCCTGGGTCCAGTCCTTTGAACATGTAGCAAATATATTCCGTTTTGCAGGCCTCAAGATTTCGTAAATATACAACACAGTGCTAGGATAAGAGGATGGCTGAGGTTTCCATCTGCTCTAAATTTGTCTACAAGCTAAGGGACTCAGAAGGAAGAAGAGGCAGAATTGTAGCTCTCTGGCTATGCCCCTAATGTCTGGGAGGGCTTAGAGGTACAGACCTATACCAGAAAGAAATCTTACTCTTAGATGGATCTCATGAGCTCATGTAATAGCCACAGAATGTCGCAAATCATTTTTTTTAAACATTAATTTATTGTTTTTGACAGAGAGAGAGAGAGAGAGAGAGAGATACAGAGTCAGAGACAGAGAGAAGGGGGAGGGCCCAGAACAGTTTCCATAGTTGCACAGCATTGGTTTTTCCACATAATTTCATTCCACAGATGGGCGATACTGCAAGGGCAGGAACTGGGTTGGGGTCTCGCCCTGGTGAGAACTGAACTGGGGGCACTCCCCAGTTCAGCATATGGGTCCTCACAGGCCGGAGCTGGGATTTGATCCTTGGTCCCCAGGGCTGCAAAGTGAGTGCCTAACCCACTGAGCCATCTCAGCTTCCCCAACAAATCATTTTTTACATTTTCAGTTGAGTCCTATCCTTGAAAGGATCTCCTTTGATAGCCCCCCTTTGAGACCTTTCTAAGTTCTTCCCTCCCTCCCCTCTTCTCCTTTGTTTACTTCTTTGCTTTGCTTTGTCTGCCTGTCTGCACTCGCCCAGAATCTTGGCAGTATTTTGGAGGGTTAGCATCAATTTCTTGACAGCTTGTGTGCTAGTGGAGGAAGACTTAGGTCCCTCATATCCTTTAGAGCTAAGTATTTCTTTTTCTTTTTTAAATATATTTATTTGTTTATTTTTTATTGTTTTTTATATGTGTGTGTGTGTGTGTGTGTGTGTGTATACCGTATTTCCGGTGTATAAGACGACCGGGCGTATAAGACGACCCCCTAATTTTATAGTTAAAACATAGGTTTAGGCCTATATTCGCTGTATAAGACTACCCCCCACTTTCGAGGCTGTAGTGTGTGTGTGTGTGTGTGTATATATGTATATATATATATATATATATATATATATAGAGAGAGAGAGAGAGAGAGAGAGAGATCTGAACTGGGGGAACTCCCCAGTTCAGCATATGGATCAGCATGGGCCGGGGCCGGGATTTGATCCTCGGTCCTCGGCACTGCAAAGTGAGTGCTTAACCCACTGAGCCATACCGGCTTCCCCCGAGCTAAGTATTTCTGAGACAAATAAGCCTTTGTGTGGGGGGGGGGGTGGGCGGGGACGGGGGGTAGCTAATTAGGGTGTGTTGATATTCAGGCCAAGTCTCCATGTCTTTCTTATCTAAGTTACATATTCCAGCATGTAGTGTGAGGAAGTGAGTAGCAGGATGGTGGTAGCAGCAGCAGCAACAGCAGGTGAAAGAAAGATACATAAAATTCCATCCTGGGGAAGCCAGGATGGCTCAGTGGGTTAAGCGCTCACTTTGCAGCGCCAGGGACTGGGGATCGAATCCCGGCCCTGGCCCGTGCGGAACCATATGCTGAACTGGGAGCTCCCCCAGTTCAGTTCTCTCTCTGTATCTCTCTCTCTGTCAAAAATAAATAAATAAAAATACATTAAATTCCATCCTACCACAGGGGTATTAACCCAGGAGTTGAGAAAAAGCAAATCCTCTACCTGGTAAAGGTGAGGCCAGCAGAAGAGAGCAGTCCATGCCTAGATGTGTAGAAAAGAGATTTGTGTTTCTGTGGCCAGGGTTTGGGCTTGTTCCCACTTATCATGCCCTTACCAAGGATTCCATGTGGGGCTGACAGGAACATAAAAGTTAGCCCCTTTTCCGTGTCTTCTCTGTGGATGGAAGACTTACTGCACCTCTGTCACTTCTCTTTGTTCTCTTTAATGACATTCTTCTTTTATAATTCAGTCAGTGTAGGAACGTATGAATATCATGACAATATTTTTAAATGTAAAAGCAAGAGATTAAGTTTTCAGTTTTTTTTTTGCAATTAAAAAATGATCACTTTGTAAGTTATTTAAATGTCTAACCATTATACTGTATACCTGAAACAAATATAATATTGAATGTCAACTATAATTGAAAAATAAAATTAAAACAAACAGAAACTAATCCTCTCCCCTTACAAGGGGAGATCCCAGTACCAGTACCCAAATGCATGATCCTGTATTGGCTGATCTGAAGTCAACTGTCAATTCTGAGGTATGGATGCCACACTTCTTCTTTTTTTTTTTTTTTTAAATTTCTTTGGGGTTAGGTTGTTTACTTCTTCATTGAGGTGCTGAGTTGTGGGGTTCATTTGGGGTCTGTGTGGACTGACTCAGCTCACTGCCAGTGCACTGGGACTGGCAAATAAATTGACTTGAAGTAGGTTGTAGAGTTTCTTACATGTGCTAATGAGGTAATGGCTGCAAATGCCTTTATACTTTTTGTTAATGTCTAAACTAAGTAGTATGGTGGCTTGCAAGTACAGGATTGTGCTTTTGCTATTTATAAAACAATACTGTCAGATATTGTACCATATCCTGTCAATTGAGGGAATGTTTTGGGGACTTGAATTTTTGAGGGGAAGGACATCAATTATGTTGTATCCATTGGTACGTTAGTAGATTTAAGTGAATCAGTTCTTCCTGGAATCACTTGCTTTGTGGATAGCTCTGTCTTACCGAATAGATTTGGGCTGTTATTGTTGTATCTGATCCTTTTATCCCTCTATTACCATACAAATAGCTTGGTGCTTTATGGTTTAGCATGTCAGCTGTTGTTCATTTGTATTCTATAAATTACTGCGTTTTAAAATATGGTTCTGGACAAGATGAAGTAGACTTATTTTCCTTTATTCCTCCTGCTAAGAACAACTAAAAACCCCGAATACAATACTAAAAGTGATGATAAGAAAACTCTAAAAAGTGAGAAGAAGGTAGACTGGCTAGGGACCTTGGATCTTGAGGAAAGAAATGGCAGTGAGTTCTTTGGGCTTTCTATTTTGCCTTCTGTATATCCCAGAGCGGGCACTGCAGAAGCCCACATCCTAGAAATGTCAGGTACAGATAGAAAAAAGCCCCAAGACAGTACCTGGAAAAAGGCAGCCTAATAGGAATAAACCCTTTTTGACAATACCTGTCCCACTTTAGGCAAAGGCTGTGGAAATCTCTCCATTCCCACCATTAGTGCCAGTGGAAGTTGAATGGGGAGCTTAAACTTACACCTCCCACTTGGCAATAGCAAACTACCCTCCATTTCCTCCACCAGGGTGGTGTCAGCAGAAGATGAGTGGGGATCCTGAAGTTGTGCCCCATTCTGGTAGCAGTGAGGTGGTATGAGGCTGTGTGCTCTGCTACTCGACCAAAGTGATGTCAGTGGGAGTTGCACAGCCTGAATTTCTGCCTTCTGCCCAGGTGTAGGAGGCTATTCTCTGCTTCCCCACTGCTGTGTGCCAGCAGACACCAAGTGTTTTTCACCCTCTGCATACGGTAACAGGCTGTTTCTCCTATTGGGGTGGGATCAGCAGAAACCAAGAAGGGAACCTGACTGTCTTTCCCCTGCCTTGCAGCACCAAGGTGATTTTACACTTCTCTTAGCTTAGGGATGCCACTGGAGGTGGTAGTGAATGCAGAGTTTGTTCTTTCACCTTTCACCTGGTGGTAGTGAGGCAGTGTGACACAGCATTCTGCTCCTCACTCTGGGGCAGTGTTAGTGGGGGTAAGTGAGGAGGCTGAGCTTCCACCCCTAGACTAGCGGTAATGAAGCAGTGCTTCAGTTCCCTTACCAAGGTGATGTCAATAGAGGCTAAGGAAGGGCTAATACTTTCTTGTTTTGTTTTTATAGATTCCTTTATTATTATTATTATTAAATTTATTGGGGTGACATTGGTTAATAAAAATTACATAGATTCCACGTGTACAATTTTACAATATATCTTCTGTATGTTGCATTATGTGAACACCACCCAGAGTCAGTTCTCTTTCTGTCACCATATATTTGACCCTACCGCCTTCCTCCCCCACCCTACCCCCCCTTTACCCTCAGGTAACCACTAAACTATTGGCTGTGTCCATGAATTTTTGTTTCTTTGTTGCTTTCAGTTTTATGTTCCACATATGAGTGAAGTCATATGGTTCTTGCTTTTTTTTCTGTCTGGCTTATTTTGCTTTGCATGATGATCTCAAGGTCTATCCATGTTGTCATAAATGGCTGTATTTCATCTTTGCTTATGGCTGAGTAATATTTCACTGTGTAAATGTACCACAACTTCTTTGTCCAGTTGTCTAGCAAAGGACACTTTGGCTGTTTCCATGACTTGGCCACTGTGAATAGTCCTACAGTGAACATTGGGGTACATATATCTTTTTGGACTAATGTTTTCAAAGTTTGGGGGTAGATAACCCAGAAGAGGGATTGCTGGGTTGAATGGTAACTCAATTCTTAATTTTTGGAGGGACCTCCATACTGAAGGACTAATACTGTCAATGTCCCAGCATCCATTGGTGGCAGGTAATGTTCTTTTTCCTCCTAACTATAGAGGTGGTAGGATTTTGGAGAGAAGGGAGCTAGAAAAAGAATTTTGCAAATAAAGTCCTAGGCATTCTTCCTAGTGGCCACATAAGAAACTGATCAGAATTAACAGAGCAAAAGATACTAGGAATGAACTACAGTGTGGAATACTGCCCAGATTTTTAGATTAGCTTCTGTGTAGCATACAAAGGAAACAGATCAAAGTAACATTGCAAAGGCTCTGAAAACTAAATTGTCTTGGAGTCACAGCCACATAAGAAGGCTGGCCAGAACCAGCATATTAAACCTAAACAGTGTGACTGCCTACTGAGAAGGAAGATTCAGTAAGATTCAGAGTCTTAAAACTTAATACCCAAAATGTCCAGGATACCAATAAAATTACCATTCATCATACCAAGATCCAGGAAAATCAAAACTTGAATTAGAAAAGACAATTAAGAGATGCCAACAGTGAGATGACTCAGAAGTTGGACTTATCTAAGAGATTTTAAAGCAGCTATCATAAAAAAGCAATTATGAACTCTTAAAACAAGTGACAACCTCAGCAAAGAAATAAAAAGAACCAAATGAAATTTTAGAAGTGAAAAATACAACTAAAATTATTAAAATAATCACTAGATGGGCTCCATAGCAGAATAGAAATGAGAGAGAAAAACATTGTTGATCTTGAAGACAGATATAGTTTTCTTAATGTAAATACTAACAGAGAAAATAGATTGAAAAACATGAACAGAGACTTAGTTCTAAGGCATACTTCTTTTCATTGTGCTTCACTTTATTGCACTTTGTAGATACTGCATTTTCATCAACATCTGTGCAAGACTACCAGCAAAAAGATTACACCTTGATGAAGGCTCAGATGAGGGTTAACATTTTTTAGCAATAAAGTATTTTTTTTTTCTTTTTTTTTTTTTTATCTTTTCACATCCACAGAGAGAAATTATCCCTTTGTCTTCAGTGCATAGTTATTTCCATTTTACTTTTTGACAGATAGAGAGAGAGACAGAGACAGAGACAGTTAGAGAACCAAACTGTGGGAACTCCGCAGTTCAGCACGTGGGTCCTGCCTGGGCCAGAGCCGGGACTCGATCCCCGGTCCTCATGGCCTCAAAGCGAGCGCTCAACCCGCTGAGCCGTCCCGGCTTTCCCCTATAAAGTATTTTTTAATTGAGGCATGTACTTGTTTTTTTATAGACATAATGCTGTTGCACACTTAATAGACTGCATTATAGTGTAAATGTAACTTGTATGCACTGGGAGATCAAAAAAATTGTGTGACTCACTTTTTTGTGATATTTGCTTTATTGTGGTGGTCTGAAACTGAACTTGCAGTATTTTCTAGGTATGCCTGTATAACAAAAGATCTAACACTTGTGTCATTGGTATTTCAGAAGGAGAGGAGAAAGAATAATAGTCTGGAAAAATAATCAAAGAAATAAAGATGGAAAAATTCCCAAATATGGAGAAAGACAGGAACCTATAGATTCATGAAACTGAGTGAATTCTAAATAGGATAAATCCAAAGAAATAGATACTATGGCACATTATGCTCAACCTTCTGAAAACTAAAGACAGAGAAACTTTTGAAAGAAGCTAGATAGAAACAATATATTATCTGTAGTGAATAAAAGATTGAATGCCAGCAAATTTTTCATCTGAAATCACAGAGGCTAGAAGTATGTGACATACCATTTTTCAAGTGCTGGAAAGAAGTGCTATCCACTTATAATTCTATAGCCAATGAAAAATTATCCTTCAGGAGTGAAAGGGAAATCAAGACATTCTCACAGAAAAGAAAATTAAAATAATTTGTCACCAGCAGACCTACCTAAAAAAATGACTAAAGAATACTGTCCAAATAGAAAGTAAATAATAACAGAAGGAAATGTGGAACATCTGGAAGAAAGAACGAACAACGAAATGAATAAAAAGAAGAGAAAACATAATAGACTGTCCTCTTGAGTTTTTAAAATGGTTTGATAGTTGGAACAAAATTATGACATTATCTGTAACTCCACATACATTCAATATGAATTCCACTGCCAAAGTTACCACTTTTGTTTTTTTGCTACAGTTGCATCTATTTTGACCAATTCTCTCCTTGGATTAACCATTTTTATGAAATGTTACATGGGGTTTATCATTTGGGGATAAGGAAGCCACATAGCTACACACTTGACATCTGTGTATGAACTGAATAATGGATGCCCAGTAACCAATCACTAACAGACTTTGAAAGAAGTGATGTGATCAGCCACTGATCATGATGGGCATTTATATTATTGATGTAGAATTTGGGGACTGAAGAGCTAGCAGCAAAGGTGGTAATTTATGCAATTACAGTTAAATATACTGTGCCAACTGAAATTTATGTCATGTTGGGAGACTGGTGTTACTTAAACTGTAGTATTTGAAATTGGTACATGTCAGATCTGTGCAAAGCAAGAACTGTCTGTATCTGATAAAAGATGTGTCTCGAATATATTATATACAGAACTTACAAAACTCAGCAGTAAAAACCAGCAACCTGTTTGGAAAATGTACAAAGGAAATGGATAGACATTTCACCAAAGAGGGTATGTGGATAACTAATAAGCACATGGAAAGATGTTGAATGTCATCAGCCATTTAGAAATGTAAATTAAATGCATGATGAGATATCACTATACATCTATTAGAACACCTAACATAAAAATGGTGATAATACTAAATAATAGTGAGGATGTGGAGAAAGTAGATATTTTATACATTGTAGGACTATAAAATGGTACAGTGCTGTGGAAAATAGTTTGGCAGTTTCTTTTAAAGATTTATTTATTGTTTGGTTTGTTTTTTTTTTGACAGAGACAGAGAAGGGGGGGGGGTGTCCCAGAGCAGTCTCCATAGTTGTCTGTCATCAATTTTTGACATGGTTTTGTTCCACACAGGCGGGTGGGGTCCATGCAGGGCAGGAGCTGGGCTGGGGGCCTCACGCATGGGAGGCACACCTCCTCGAGCTAGGGGTCAAACCGGGGGCTGAGAACTGAACTGGGGGCCTCCTGCATGGGAAGCACCCCAGTTCAGCAAATGGGTCCACACAGGCCAGGGCCGGGATTCGATCCTTGGCCCCCAGCACTACAAAGCAAGTGCTTAACCTGCTGAGCCACCCTGGCTTCCCCAGCTTGGCAGTTTCTTATTAAACCAAGCATATACTTATTATACAATTCAGCAGTTGTACTCTTGGATATTAATCTCAGAGAAATAGAAACTTAAATTTATACAAAAAACTTTATACAAATGTTTCACTATTATGTTTATTCATAATAGCCAAAACCTGGAAGGAACTCCGATGTTCAACAGGTGAATGGTTAAACAAACTGTAAATCTATACAATGGAATACTATGTAGCATTAAAAAGCAAACGAACCATTGATATATGCAGTAACTTGGATAGATCTCAAGTACATTATGATCAGTTAAAAAAAAGCCAGTTTCAAAGGTTACAGATTATGTGATTCTATCTATATAACATTCTCCAAATGCCAGAATTACATACAGAGATGGAAAAAAATTAATGGTTGCCAGGTCATTGGGATGAGAGAGAGAGGATATAGGAATACAAGGCACAGCTCAGCTATAAAGGAGCACAGTGGAGTTGTTTGGTTTTGATGGAACAGTTCTGTAGCATGATCATTCTGGTGGCTACATGAATCTGCATATTGGATAAAATTATCTGGAATGACATAATAATACACATAACATGAAAATATAAAGATTGGTGAAATCTGAATAAGACCTGTACTCTAGTTAATAGTATTGTACCTATGTTGTTTTCTTATTTTTGATATTGTGCTACTTTTATGTAAGATGTTAAAATTGTACTATTTTTGTAACTTCCTATGAGTGTTTAATTACTGCAAAATAAACAGCCTTTTTTGTTTCTTCCTTCATAAAAAGGTCTTCCTGAGGGCCAGACGCACATCATTTTTGAGGCAGAGGTGACTAGTTTCTTATCCTGCTCACTTGCCTGTCATCCCACAGCTCTAGGCAGTGACTCAGCTTTCTCAGACGTTTGCCTAGCCAGGGTCCTCTTTCTGGGTGTAAGGAGAGCACTTCACTATAGTTTTAGCCCAAAGATAAAGGATGTGACATCCTATGGCTGTGATTACTCTGCTAGGAGCTTGCTCTTTTTTAAGAGAGGCTGATTCATTTCTTTGGTTGATGTTTCTATAGAGTGCTTATAACTGGAGAGAAAACCCAAAGGTATTAGATGAGCAATTTAGAACTGACAGATGCTCATGATCCTGCTTTTTACAAATATTCGTGCCTTTTAATTTTTTTTGAAAGATAGAAACACATACCACGAGGACAGTTCAGACTCTCTTTATAAGCACTCCTAAAATTGAGAAGAAAACAGGGAGTGTCACAGATATAAAATATCTAATTAAAGTTCTTTGCCTCCAACATCACTTCATTTTAAAATTCTTTATATGTGTGTGGGGTGGGGAGGGATTGAGAGAAAATTGTTTGAGATTTGAGTACAGTGCATACAGTAACTTAGCCACTTCAAACAGTTGAACAAATTGTACACCTGTAGTCAGATTGACAGTAATGACAGTGACTTATTTTTCATCAGCAAATTGTTCCCACTCTGACATCTCTACCCACAGTTTCCTATGTCTGGGTTTTCCTAAAATGTTGCTGAATTGGACAGGGCAAAGCCAAGACATTGTATGATTGTGGACAAAGTGTGGATTATTCTGCCTTAGACCTCATCCTTCCCCTGTGAGGTTAGGGGTTGAAGGTGAGCTTGTATTGCTTTCCTTGACCTTAGTGATTGCAACAAGAAGACTTTATAGTCTTCCTGAACATTGGAAGTTGGATTGGGATAAGAAACCCTTGGAGGGAAAGCCGGGATGGCTCAGTAGGTTGAGCGCTCGCTTTGCAGCCACAGGGACCGAGGATGGGGTCCCGGCTCTGGCCTGTGTGGACCCATGTGCTGAACTGGGGTGTGCTTCCCATGTGGGAGGCCCCCAATTCAGTTCTTGCCCCCTGGTTTGGACACTGGCTTGAGGGGGCGTGCCTCCCATTCTGGAGGCCCCCAGTTCAGCTCCCACCCTGTGCAGCCCCTGCCCACCTATGTGGAACGAGACCATGTTGAAGACTGATGATGTACAACTGTGGAGACTGCTCTGGACCCTCCCCCTTCTCTCTGTCTCTCTCTGTCTCTGTCTCTCTGTCAAAAACAATAAAATAAATTTAAAAAATAAAATAAAATAAAAAACCTTGGACAATCTTGAGTGTGTGTTTTGGAGTATAGTACTTTGTGGGTATACTCTGAGGGCTCTGTTCTTTAGGCATCTTAGGTGTCAGAATTTTTGATAGTACAGATAAAAGAAGATTTTGAGTCCTAGAGAAGCAGTTATTTGAGGATGGGTATTCTTGGTAGACTGTGGGAGTTTTAGGGAGACATCTCTAATCAGTTTGATTAATTATCTCTTTGTTACTTACTCTCTGTAGGCAAGGCAAGCCGAGGTTAAACAGCTCTTTCGCCCCATTGAGGAGCTGAAGAAGGACTTTGAGGAGCTGAATGTTGTCATTGAGACTGACATGCAGATTATGGTACGGCTGATCAACAAGTTCAATAGTTCCAGCTCCAGCCTGGAAGAGAAGATTGCAGCACTCTTTGATCTTGAATATTATGTCCATCAGGTATTGTGTTTCTTTGTCCATAAGTCTGACTTTTAACTAACAGCCCCATACTTAAACCTGAAGAAAATACGTCAGCATCTTTACTTTTTTTCCAGGATGTAAACAGTATTTTCAGTCTACGGCGGTATGTATTGTAGTAAGATACATTTTCAGAGGCCAGAGCTAACCTCTTTTTATTTGGAGCCATACCTCCTTTATTTTTTCAACACTGAGGATACAGCAGAGGTAAAAATAGTTTTGGTCCCTGTTCATTGTAGCTTATAGTCTGGAAGAAGGAACAATTAAATAGCAAACTATGAACAAATTAACAATTTAATAATGACATAATTTGATACTGTGTTAAAGGTTCTAGAGGGCAATGCAGGAGTATATAACAAGGGAACTTAGCTTAGTCAGGAGTGCTGGAAAGGCTTCCCTGAAGATGTGACATTTAGGCTGAGCATTAAATGATGATTAGGGGTTTGGTAGGCCATTAAGGGGAGATTAGAACAGGGGATGGCAAACTGTGGCCCATGAGCCAAATATGGCCCATGCCTGCTTTTGTAAATAGTTTTGTTGGGACACAGCCATACCTTTTTGTTTATATATTGTTTTAATTGTTTTTGGCTATTTTAATGCTACAATGGCAGAGCTGAACAGTTGTGACAGAAACTATATGGCTCACAAAGCCAAAATATTTGCTATCAGGCCCTTTAGAAAAAATTTGCCAACCCTTGGGTTAGAGTATTCTAGGCAGAAGAAATAGCATGTACAGATTCTGAAGCAGAGGAAAGTTTAGAGAGATTAAGGACCTAGAAAAGATTAGAGTGACTGGAGCACAGTGATCAGGGAACAGGTAGGTAGCAGCAATAAAATGGAAAGGTAAGGCCGCAGGGAAGTCCAACCTTTTGGCTTCCCTGGGCTACATTGGAGGAAGGATTATCTTGGGCCACACATAAAATACACTAATACTAATGATAGCTGATGAGCTAGAAAAAATTTACCCAAAAAAACAAAACAAAACAAAAAACCTCATAATGTTTTAAGAAATTTTACGAGTGTGTGTTGGGCGGCATTCAAAGCTGAACTGGGCTACATGCAACCCTTGGACTGTGGGTTGGACAAGCTTGATAGAGAGTCAAAGAGGTGGGGCTGGGAATGTCATGCTCTTTATATTTTTATATTTGATCTGAAGAACCACTGGAGAGTTTGAAGCAGGGAAATGACTGATCACACTTGTGCCATAATTATAATATTTAATATTTATTGGAGAGGCTGTGGACAAAAAGGAACCCTCATACACTGCTGTGGGAATGTAAATTAGTACAACCACTGTGGAAGGCAGTGTGGAGATTCCTCAAAAAACTAGGAATGGAATTGCCATATGACCCAGCAATGTCTCCTGGGTATCTACCCAAAAAAACCTGAAAACCTTAATTCACAATGATATATGTACCCCAATGCTCATCGTAGCACTGTTCACAGTGGCCAAATTGTGGAATCAACCGAAGTGTCCTCTGATAGATGACTGGACAAAGAAGTTGTGGTACATTTATACAATGGAATACTGCTCAGCAATAAGAAAAGATGAAATACAGCAATTAATGACAACATGGATGGACCTTGAAAACATCTTATTAAGTGAAATAAGTCAGACTGAAAGAATCAAGAAACATATGACCTCACTTATAGGTGGAATATAAAACTGAAAGGAACAAAGAAACAAAGACTCATGGACATAGTCAATAGTTCAGTGGTTACCTGAGGGTAAGTGGGGAGGTAGGTGGGAGAGATGGGTGGGGAGGAGTAGGGATGGGGAATCAAACATACGGTGATGGAAAGTGAGCTGATTCTGTGTGGTGAGCACATAATGCGAGGTATAGACAATGCAATGTAGAATTGTACACCTGGAAACAATATAATTGATATCAATCAATGTCACCTCAATAAATAAAAATGAAAATATTTATTGAGTATTATTATGTAGTAGGTACATATTCAAGTGCTTTGTATACATTAATTTATTGACTTTCACAGCTGCCTTATGAGTAAGTACTATTAATAGTAGTAATAAATTACTACTATTTATTTTATTGATTTTGACAGAGAGAGATACAGAGACAGAGAGAGACAGAGAGAAGGGGGAGGGCCCAGAGCAGTCTCCATAGTTGTACATCATCAGTTTTCAACATGATGTCATTCCACACAGGTGGGTGGGGGCTGCACAGGGCAGGAACTGGGCTGGGGACCTCCCGCATGGGAGGCACACCCCCTCGAGCCAGGGACTGAACCAGGGGGGCGAGAACCAAACTGGGGGCCTCTCGCATGTGAAGCACACCCCAGTTCAGCATATGGGTTCGAATTGGCTGGGACTGGGACTTCATCCTTGGTCCCCCCGGCTTCAAAGCAAGCGCTTAACCCACTGAGCCATCCTGGTTTTCCTTATTAATCCAATTTTATAACTGAAGCAAATGATTTCATACTGTGATTGCCCAAGGTCACCCAGTTAGTAGTAGAGCTAGGATTTGAAATAAAGTCTGTCTGACCCCAAATTCTTCTCTTAACTTTTTGTCCATTCTGCCTCTCATAGGACAGTAATACTGTTTGAAAGAAGCCTGAAAGAGAATATGTGAATTTAAGGAAAGGGAGCCAAGAGAAGCGATTTATTCAATAAATTAATTTATTGGGTGCCTGTTAAGCCTCAGGCACTGTTCCAGGCACTTAGGATACATCTGTTAAAAAAAATTTGAACATACCATCTAGCAGAGACAGACAATAAACATAACTAATAAGTAAATAATAATTAATGTTTGAAGTTGATAAATACTATGGGAAAATACAAAGTAGAGCGGGGAAGGGAAAGATCCTCTCAGGCAGGAGTAAAAGCAAGCCATTAGCCCTAAGGTGGGAGCATGTTTGGTGTGTTTGAGGAAATGCTTGGAAGTCAGTGTGGCTGGAGCTGAGAAAAGAGGGAGAGAAGTAGATGAAACTCAGATAATGGGAGGAAGATCATGGAAAAGAATGAAATTGGATATTATTAGAGGATGTTGAACAGAAGAATGACATGATCTGACTTACTTGTAAAGGATCCCTGTGGCTGCTGTGTTGAGAATTAGACAGGAGGCGGGGGGCTTGAGTAGAAGTAGGGAAACTAGACAGGAGGTTATTGCAATAATCCAGACCAGGGGCGATGCTGGCCCAGGAAAACTGTGTAATCATAATCAAAGGCTTGTTTGAGACCCTCTTCGAGACATAGATTCTCACCATCCTCCAAAGCATGACAGTGTCCTTGTTCTCTATAAACTAGGCTAAAAGACTTCTTTCTTTCTTTAGGATTTGCCAGCCTTTGTGGCAAGAGAGGATGAGTGTGTACTGTATCTGCAGGAATTATGGGGCAGCCTCTTCATCTTCTCTCTCTGCTCATAACTTTCTCAGATCTCAAATAGTAGGTCTGTGATCCTTAGAGAAAATGGACCTGCGTTCTCTTTCCTCTTTCTCTCCAGGGTATAAAACAAAAATTCCAATAGCTTTTGTGTTATAGATATTTAAAGGATTAAGGATCTTAGGGGTTATTGGCTAACTCTGTCCTGCTCTGATGTTTACAGCTTTAATTTTTTTCTCATCTTAACATACTTGAATGGATCTTTAGCTACCAGGTTTCTGTAGGCTCTTTCTTTAGCTGCAGCATGAAAGGCCAAAATGACTTGAGAGCTTACCATACCTTGAGGTGAGTGAGTACACAGGAGGCTAGCAGGACCCCAACAAATTTCTTTTTCCCTGCAAGCTTGGTGGTCACCTAGCAGTATCATCTCTAGGGTAACATCCTATTCTGCTTTCATACATAGGTCAATGGTTGGGGTAAACGGTTTCATGGACATCACCGAACTCAGCCTGAGGTCAACCCAGTAACAAGTCCCCTGATATAGGCCAAACTTGCTCTGTTGGCAGAAGAGTCATAAAAGTTTTGGGTCATTAGCCTTTAGATTGGAAATTATAAGGTCCTTGGTTTAGGCTAGTATGTCAGGTTTCCATGCAATAGTGTTAAGTTGTGATTTCACAGGGGAATTAAAGAAGACACAACTTGGCCTCAAGTTCCAATTACAATGGGGAATTGGGGTGATTGCTAGCTTTGAGGAAGGTAGGATTTTTCTTGCCAGGAATTTTCACCAGTCCACCCCTATTGTAGACTCACTGATTAAAGGTGTTGAGAGCCATGGGCTTTAAGAACCCAAACTGGATCTGCCTGAGGATTTCTCACAGCCATATTTGAATTATTAAACAGTGTTTGTGAAAAGCAAAACAATGTGTACAGAACAGTTTGTGAGTTAGATATGAGGAGCGGCTTTTGTCTGCCCATCTACCCTGGGGCAGTGTTTGCCTTCCCTTACATGACTCCTCAATTATTTTTCATCATTTCTTCCTTTCTGTTTCCTGTTCTCTCATTGTCTTGTCAGTGCCATGGCTCTGTTTTTTTACCCCCTGAATATTGGCACAACTCCATATTATCCCCTTCTTTATTTACCCTTTCCCTCTACCTTGAGCTCATTTCTGCCTGTCCCACCCCATCCTGAAGGCAGCCTGGGAAAAGTTCTGGCTCCAGACCTAGATTTTGGAGCTTGGTCTTCTGAGTATGCAGTAGATGGAATGACGCCTTTCTTTCTCATCTCTAGTGAAATAACAAATGAGGAAATATATTGAGAAGGCTGAAGTGCTTATATAAATGTCAGCATTTATAACACCCTAAATTATCTTAGTTGTAATAAAGATAAACTCAGTCTAGAACAGAACCTTTGGGACTCTGGGCTGTGTTGCTTCGAGGCTGTCAGAGTGGCAGTTGCTCTGCTACAAACTCATACAAGCTTTGCTAAATAGCCATCTCAGGCATAGAATGACAGGACTCTGAGCCATGGTTTTGTATCCAGAAAACCTAGAGAAAGGAGAAACAAAGGAGAGGCAGTGAATTCTTAAATTTTAAAATCAGAGTATGTGAGGAAGGAAGGCTTAGTAAGTCTTATTTGTGCTCATGTCTGCAAAGCACCCAGCTCTGAGTCTCCCTAGTTAACTGTGCTGTGGCCCAATAATCATTCCTCTTCATAAGGACAGATTAGGGCAGAAAAATTTTAGCACTGGCTTGGGGCCTTTATGGCAGAGCAGACTCCATACTTAACTTCATGACTCTGGATTGGCCATCTCTTCAGGTTTGTGGCACAAGGAACCCATCCATTTTGTTGGCACAGATAACCCAGATTGCCTTTTTTACTCACAGTGGACTTTATTTCAGTAACATTTTTTTTTCTGATCTAATTTATTCATTGGTTTAATGATTGTTTATTGAGTACTAAACTGTGTGCTCAGCACTATTCTAGTCACTATACCTACAACATTGGACAGACAGGTAAAAACCATTGCTCTTGGAGAGATTATATCAGAATGTATAAGAATAGAGCTAAGTGGTAGGCCCACCCCAAAACATAGGCAGAGTCAAATACAATGCTTCAAACTTGATTTTCTGTTAGAGTCCTGTTCCATTTCAGAAGGACACGGCCAGGTCGGAAAGGGCTCTCTGGCATCTGGAGGAAAAAGGTGGGTAACAGTTATGTTGGCCTCTACCTTCCTGGGTTTTCCTGATGATTTGTAGAGTGGGATCAACATGTAGGCAAGAGGCAGCTTTTATTTATTTATTTTATTGTTAAATTTATTGGGGTGACATTAATTGATATCAATTACATTGTTTCCAGGTGTACAATTCTACATTGCATTGCCTATACCTCGCATTATGTGCTCATCACCCAGAATCAGCTCACTTTCCATCACTGTATGTTTGATTCCTCCTCCCTGTTCCTTCCCTCCCAGCTCTCCCACCCACCTTCCCCCTTACCCTCAGGTAACCACTGAACTATTGACTGTGTCCATGAGTCTTTGTTTCTTTGTTCCTTTTAGTTTTATATTCCACCTATAAATGAGGTCATATGTTTCTTGATTCTTTCAGTCTGACTTATTTCACTTAATAAGATGTTTTCAAGGTCCATCCATGTTGTCATTAATTGCTGTATTTCATCTTTTCTTATTGCTGAGCAGTATTCCATTGTATAAATGTACCACAACTTCTTTATCCAGTCATCTATCAGAGGACACTTCGGTTGATTCCACAATTTGGCCACTGTGAACAGTGCTACGATGAGCATTGGGGTACATATATCATTGTGAATTAAGGTTTTCAGGTTTTTTGGGTCGATACCCAGGAGAGGGATTGCTGAGTCATATGACAATTCCATTCCTAGTTTTTTTGAGAAATTTCCACACTGCCTTCCATTAGAGGCAGCTTTTGTAGCAACAGAGATATTTTCAAGGGATACATGTATAATAGCTACTGCATGAAAATAGGCTTCCATGATCTTTCTGAGGAGGCTGAGTCATCTTGTTCTAGAATACTAATGAAACTTGGGGAATGAGTCCTCTATTTTATAGAATAAAAGATAGGTTGTCTGGACTTGGAACTTTGGACCTTCTGATAGGCTAGACCAATACTGCCTAGTAGAACTTTAGATGATGATGGAAATGTTATGCACTCTCCAGTAATAGCCACTAATCTGTAGCACAGGTGTGTAGACTAAATAAAGCCTTAGAGAGAGATACTTTTGTGTAGATTTTATCATGAATGTCCTCAGATTCAGTCAACCTTAGACTATATAGAGTGAGAAAGAAGAAAGAAAATGGTACTATTGTTATTTCTCTCCTATCACTCTTCCAGGCTTCTCTCCCCTTGCAGTAGAGTTCCTTTTTTAGTCCCTTACTTCTAACTAAAAATCAGCTTTTTAAAAAAGGGTCTATTGCCTCCCCTTGCCCCATTTGGAACTGGACATCGACAGGAAACATGGCGCCAATTAGTAGTGCTGATGATGCAGATCTTCGTGTTAACAGCTTATACATTAGGAGTAAGCTTTGTGACTCATTATGCTATTAGAATTTTCAAGGACATGTTTGGCATAAGCAAAAGGTAGGTGCCGTTTCTGCCATTTCTTATGCAGGTGCTCATAAAATGTGTTAGATGAATTAGAAGTGCTCAAATTTAAGATTATTTAAAAATTTGGTTTGTTTTTTCAAATCCTTTCCTAGCTAGTCAGAAAGGCAACCATTGCTTTTTATTTGACTTTTTAATTTGGTTTTGAATAGTCACCAAAAGAAAGGCTATAGAACAACTCTTCTTTCTTTGATGGCTGAACTGTACTAAGCTGTGTCTTTGTTGCAGATGGATAATGCACGGGATCTGCTTTCCTTTGGTGGCCTTCAAGTGGTAATCAATGGGCTGAACAGCACAGAGCCCTTGGTGAAGGAGTATGCTGCGTTTGTTCTGGGGGCTGCCTTTTCCAGGTGAGTGGCAAAGACGGGCATCCCATTGGCCAGGATTGTTTGGGCCATTCAGGTGAATTCTAGCTTTACTCTTGGCCTGATAGGCTTGGGAAAAGGTTACACTTGAATTCATGCATATCCCTATTCACACTTCACAGTAATCTCAGTGAAACCAGAGCAAGAATTTGATTCTGCTCTTATTCCAAGTAGATAAGAATTTTCACTTACGTTGTCACCATTTATTACTGTTTCCCTTCATCTTATATATATGGACATTTAATGACATATTTTAGATCACATTCTCTGTTTATTCAAGGCTAATATAAACCATAAATAGTTGAGAGGAAAGGGGGTGAACTTTAAGAGTTGATCCTTTTATAGGTAAAGCTACAACATCTGGTGATGAATAAATGATGGACCTGACAAAGAGGGCCTTTTGAGGGGAATGTGTCTGTCTCTTAGTTGTCTGGAACCAATCAATATGCAGGCAGGTTATCGGACTCTCTGGTTTGGAAGTTGTTTAAATTTCAATTAGTCTGGCTTGTGCTAGAAGACTGATCAGGCAAGAGGAATGGAGAGACAGCATCTCCAAAAAGTGGATGAATCAAGATATATGGGCACCACATCATTGCACTCATACTAAAAATGTCAGATGTTTTCAAGCTTCGATTGGTCCGTTGGAGCTATAGTTCCTTCCATTTTTGAAAATCTGTTCCTAGGACCATTTGTGTTTCTAAAATAGGAACCAATATGCTGATTCTTGCTGCAAGGGCATGGGTGGTGTTCTATTAGGGGTTGCCCTGTGTGGATGTGGTGATTGTGATGTTATAGGAGAAAGGCTATTCTGAACATCTTTACCATTGGAGGCTTTGTTTTGAAAAGCTTTTCTTTGCCTTTCATCCAAGCTTATAATTATTTAATTAGAAACTCAGCCTTATGTCCTCCCATTTTGAAAAGCTTCAGAATCTTTTCTTAGTAAATTGAGGGGCAAAGCTTGGAAGCCTAAAAGAATTATCCCATGAGGAGAGGCTGAGAGCACTGCAGGCTTTTGTTTTCCTTATCACTAACTTGCCTTGATCTTGAAGCCCTGGTTGTCCTGTGATTGTGTTGTTGACAGTCAAGGTTGTGGCTTCTAAGGCACTCTACCTCCCTTGATCTCACCTACCAGACCCAGCCAGTATCCCAGGAAGCCCAGGGAAATCTCTGTGCATTCACTGGAGAGGTGGAGAGTCTGAGTTTGTCATTGGTAGCTATAATTTCAGCCCTTGAGAAAGTCCTGGGTCTTATTCTCATTAAGACTTTAGAGGCTTGAGAACTTACTGAGGTTCACTTTTTGTTTCTCAAGCCATAAAAGAATTAAATCAAACATTATTACCCTCTCTCCCCAGATCCTTTTTGGAAATCTTTTTTATAATCCCAGGTATAAATATGAACAGATGATCTACTTGTTTCTTGCCATTGCTTCTGGAAACATATTTTTGGGGAAATTGTGTAGCATCTTGATGTCCCTTCTTAGTAAAAGGGGACTAAGTGACTTGAGAAGTATGCATTGGACCTGCTTAGTAGGCCATTACTTCCCGGGTCTGTGCCAATATGTGGTGTTATTAAGACTTTTCTGTGATTGTATTAGCATAAGACCATGTTAACATTTATGCAGCATCATTAAAATTTAAATAGAGATAAATATAAAATATTGCAAATAATTTTTTTTTTTGGTGGCAAGCATACTGCTTTTTTCAAAATGTTCTAGTCAGGCTTTTTGATGGCTCATCGGAGGGTAGTTACAGTGTTAACATGGTATGGTGCCAGAGCTTTTGGAAGCCTACAGCAGGCTTTTGAACATCATGAAAATGTCATTGTTTTATGCAAAGAGGAACTTGATGCAAGGTTAAGAATATTTCTATTCAGAGAGGCAGGTTTCAGTGCTCTAGTCTGATATTCATTCTTTTTCTTAATGTTCTAAGTATAGGATTCTGCAGCTCCTTCCCTGCCCTCAGCATGAGTATGTACACACATACCACACATGTGCGTGTACACATACACACAGTGATTAGATGAGCTTGCTGTTTGTCAAGAGGGTATTCAAGGGATAGTGAGCACCTTGGAATCATGGAGTCCCAGGGTTCAGAGGTGTTATTTAAAATTTATTCCTTTTAGTTTCCTGTGGATGGGCAGGAATAAGTCCTGCTCAATAAGTACAGGTGTTTGAGTATTTGGGAGGAGTAGGCAGACCACTGTACCTAGTCATAAAGTCTAGGTTCAAATCCAGTGTGCCATTTCCTGGCTATTTGCCCATTAGCAAGTGATTTTACCTTTCTAAGCCTTACGTTTTTCATTTGTTAACCAGAAACAATAATAGGAGTCCTCTGCATTTCATAAAGCTAAGCGAATATGAAATAACACAATATACACAAGTACTATAATTATAAATAATGTTATAAGACCTGTGAAAATGCTTATAAAGCACCTGCCAATGATAAGAGATATAACATTATCATGCTCATCATGTGTCCTTTTACTATGAGTTTCCACTATAAGGCAATTATTTTTTCTTTTTGTTTTTACAGTACAAACCTTTACTTCCTCATTTTCTCTCCTATTAAGGGGCTTATATTCTTTTTTTTTTTTTTTTTTTTTT
>PVKE010021438.1:0-26528 GCA_004027555.1 Craseonycteris thonglongyai | reverse complement strand
GGTGGGAGTGGGCACCGGATATATGGTGATGGAAGGGGAGCTGATTCTGCATGGTGAGCACATAATGCGATGCATCAGTGATGTGATGTGGACTTGTACATCTGGAAACTATCTAATTGTTACCAACCAATGTCACCTCATTAAATTTAACAATATAATAAATAAATAAATAAATAAATAAATAAATAAATAAAAAACATTGTTGATATGGGCCAAACTATGCCCTTTCAAAATTCTAAGGCTGCTGTCCTAAGTCCTAATACCTATGAATGTGACTGCATTTGTAGATAGGGTCTTTCAAAAAGCAATTAAAGAAAAGGTCATTAGTGTGGACTCTAATTCAAACTTAATAGTGTTGTTAAGAAACGGAAATATGGATGCACAAAAAAACATCAAGGATGACATGGTGTGAAGTTGGCCATCAGCAAGACAAGCTGAGTAGCCTCAAAAGAAACCAAACTTGCTGATACTTCGAGCTTGGACTTCTAGCCTTCAGAACTGTGAAGAATACGTATGTATTTCTTAAGCACACAAATCTATGGTATTTTGTGATGTCAACCTTAGTAAACTCATGCAATAATTAAATAGAAAATATTAATTTAAAAAAAAAAAGAAAAAAGATGGGTGGAAATATTCAACCATTTCAAAAATGCACATATACCATATGAAAATTTACTTCTTCTAGTACAATTTGCATTGTGCTGCCCTGGCACTAACACAGCAGTTGAAAGGGTATTTTCAATTGCTAATGATTTTTGGACAATTGAAAAATCAAGACTGAATGTTAATACTTTAGCTGCAGCACTTGCTGTAAAATTCAATATGAAAAATAGTTCTTATACAGATATTTCTAACATTTTCTTAGAAAATAACACATTATAAAAAATATTCATTCAATTAAAAATATTCATATTTATATAATAATTAATTATAATATACCTGGTTATCTATTTACTATATTATAATGCTTTCTGTTATTGTTGCAAAGAATAAATTTTTTTGTTTGCAATATTTGTTTTTTAAATTTATTTATGTCCTTCTTTTCATTGGAAAAATTTGGTCACCTTAGTAACACACATTTCTTATCTGTGATTTTATAGCTAATGTTATAAATACAATGTAAGAGAGTAGGAAATATATACTCAATAAAACTTTATTTATGGTGGCAAGAAGCATGGTTTCCTAAGGTTCTTGGTTCCTTAGTATGGCCCATACCTGATATCAGTCATTTCTCCCTCCTCTTTTCTGAATTTCCACTCTCCTTCGCACATCATGTTGTTAAATGTCTCTGTGGACATAATTCTCCAGAAAGGAAATTGGAATAATTGTCCAGAGAGTTAGTTTGAATGCTGGTACCAGTAGTCTAAGCCACCTGGAAACTAATGAAACAGGGGTTGCAATGGGGAAATGGATGATAAATCTACAGAATGTGGTTATCTCTGAGGAAGAGCAATTAAGAAAAAGAGTTCATGCACATATGTTGTCACAAAGCAAGGAATAGATCTGTAAGTGTAAGTGCACAGAGTAGGTTAGATTACCAAGGGAACATCATTGAAGTGGTGGGAGCTGTGCATATGAACAGAAGAAAGAGGCAAACAATACTTTCATTATTTTCCCACTTTAAGGATTGAAGGACAAAAAGCATGTTGATTAAATAAATCATAATGAAAAATAAATTAAAATGTTTTCTAGGTCTAGTGCAGAGCTTACATACAGAAGAGAAATGCTTATTTTAAGTATGGATTTCAATTTTTTTTTAAAGTTGTAGCTCTTGGTTAATTTATTTAAATATAATATGTAGAATTTTTTTTAACTTATATAGTTATAAAACTATCCACCAAAAGGTATAAAATCAGATGGCCTTAACTCTTAAATATGATTTTTAAAAATCCATTATACTGATATTCAAATTCTTTTTCATTTTTGAGGGTTGAGATCTGAAATTGTTTTTAAAGATTTATTTTATTGTTTTAGAGGGAGACAGAGAGAAGGGGGAGGGCCTAGAGCAGTCTCCATAGTTGTGTGTCATCAGTTTTTGACATGGTTTTGTTCCACACGGGTGGGCAGGAGCCACATAGGGCAGCAACTGGTCTGGGGGCTTCTCACATGGGAGGCACGACCCCTCAAGCCAGAGGCCAAACTGGGGGGAGAGGGGTTGAAAACTAAACTGGTGGCTTCTACATAGGAAGTACACCCCATTTCAGCATATGGTTCTGCATGGTCTGGGACTCGATTCTCGGTACTTGAGGCTTCAAAATGAGCACTTAACTTGCTGAGCTAACCGCCTTCTCTGAAATTTTTAATAACAAAATACGTACACACATAGCATGTGTTAGACAGCTTGATCAGCTTGTTTTAGACAGTAGATCTCAGCAACACACAAAGGCTGCTGGGCAAATATCAAATCTATTTGGCACTAATTATATTCACTGTTAAAAGTGAAGGCACTATATAATTGTAGATGAATAGCAGTCTACTTTGCTGGAATTCATTAATTTATTTTTAATAAATTATTTTGAAATTATCTTATTACAGGTAAAAATATTTATCACCCAGGACTCTCATTCTTCAATGATAATGACTGCTCTTAACTAACATTACATTAAAAGTAAGAATAGATACATTTAACATTTTGATATTGCTTGTAGTCACTGAAGCATAGTATTTTATGTTACATTTAGCAATAACAATTGAGACTCAGGGCATTCATTAGTGTTAATAATGTGAAGAGAGTAGTTAATATATAGAGATTACTTTGACTTCAGTTATTTATTACAATTCAGAAAATGCTCTGGAATAATGTTGTTCTTTATTTATTTTTAGATAAAAAGAAATTTACACTTTTTTTGTTATTTGTGTATATAGTTATATAAAGGGAGAGACAGAGAGGATAAATATATACAAATGAGCACATACCATATAATATGGAAAATAGTTATATGGTTAAAAAGAGCAGATAAGTGGTTGATTTGGGGACAAGAAATTCTTGTAAATAAATTTTCTGTAGTTACAATAATGTTTTATATCTTGATAGGAGTTTAGGTTATGTATATATACATGCACTTACCAAAGCTTATGAAATGTACACTTAAATTTGTATATTTCATGGTATGTAAATTTTACATCAAACAGAAAAGCTGAGAAAACTGATTTAAAATCAAACTAGTTGATAAGCATGCTGCCAAATTTAAAGGGGAGTGTACTTATACTTTAAAATGCATTAAAATAAGACGGATATAGATCCTCACATGAGGAATAAATATGCAAGAATAACTAACAAAGCAATGGCAGAAAGCTATAAGATAGAACTAATCTTACCATGCACTAAACATACCTCTATAATTAAAACAGTGTGACAGTGGACTATGGATAAAAAGACAACTGGAGTGAAACAGAAAGTATAGAAATAATTACAAAAATAATGGAAGTTTAATAGTATAAGATAAAAGTGACATCTCAAGTCACTGTCCTAATGCTAATAAGTGAGGATGGAACAACTGGTTAGTCATTTGGAAATTGATATAATTGGATCAATTCCTTACATTATACGAAAGAATAAGTACCACATCAATCAGCAATCTAAAAAAAAAAAAAAAAGTTGAATTTCTCTACAACCTGGGTGAAAGTTGGTTCTGTTTGTAATTATAATTCATGTGCAATAAAAGAAAATATTGATACATTTAAATACTTATAATATATATTGTTTTTACTGTTAAATTTATTAGGGTGACATTTGTTAGCAAAAATAGATTCCAGGTGTGTAACTCTGCAGTTCTTTGTCAATGTGTTACAATATGTGTTCACTACCCAGAATCAGCTTTCTCTTCATTGCCATATATTTAGCTCCCCTTCCCTCCTCTCCCGTCCTATTAGCTTCTTACCCTTAGGTAACCACTAAACTGTTGACTCTGTCCATGAAGTTTTGTTTCTTTGTTGCTTTCAGTTTTATATTCCACATAAGAGTGAAGTCACATGGTTAGTAGCTTTCTTTGCCTGGCTTATTTCACGTTCTATCCATGTTGTTCCAAATGGCAGTATTTCATCTTATCGCTGAGTAATATTCCATTGTATATATGTACAAAATCATGGATAAGGGGATACTACTGTAAATAAGTATTTTATATTAAAATAATTCTGTAGCTAGAAAGTCTTATTAGAAGAATATTAAAGAGGGAAAGGATTCTTTCAGATCTTTTCTTTAAATCAGTAACTGCAGTATGATAGGAACTTTTTTACATACTTCAGAATGACTCCATTCTCTCAACTTGTTGAATTACTTAACAACCTATTAATTAATACATAAAACATTCTGACAGTTTAGGAGAGTGAGTGGTTGACTATTCCTGTGGAAAGTTTGTTTTCACAGAGGAAGTGTACCTTAAGATTTACCTTGAACAAATGTGTGTTCCTCGGGGAGAAACACATTTTAAATACTACGAGTTCTTAGATAGAGAGAGATAAAGGCATGAGAGAGAGAGAGAGCTTTGTTTCCTGTAGGAACTTTGAGATGTTCAACATTGCTGCAGAGTGACATGCCACAGTGAGAAGAGAAGGTACCAGGAATGAGGCTGAGTGAGATGGGAGGAACCTTTAGATTTTAGCTTTAGGTAATAAAGAGCCATGGAAAACACTTTAATAATAGAGTGGCTGTTTGCATGTGCATTTAGATCTGCAATGAGAAGGATATACTTTAGGGATCAAGAATGTTCCACAAATGAACTGCATTGATTCCATGCAATCACTTAAAGAAGAAGTGATAATATATGAAGAGGATACAGTAGGGTCACAAGAAAAGAAGGTTCTTGGCTTCATATAGGAAAGAATTCAAATGTGATCCAAAGCAAAGTTTAAAGTAAAATTAAGTTTATTTAGCAGATAGTAAGTAAGAAAACAAAGGCTACTTTATAGACAGCAGAGATTTCTAATCACTACTGGAAGAGAGACCCCCTCCATCCCTGGGCTATGGTTTATATGTTTTTTGCTTCTATAGAAAATGTATTGATATGGGGGAAAAGGAAGATAGAAGAACAATGGTAAGTTTGTCTTTAACTTCAGTAAGATGCAAGAATAGAGACAGGTGTATCTTTGACTGTAGTAAAACACAACCTGTATTTTCTTTCCATGGGCTTAACTACAGGGTTGGTCATTTTGGAATCTCTGGTCTTCAGGACAATTGTTCTGGGTAATTGATTAACATCTGCCTGAGCTCTGTGTCTTGGAGCATGTAGGCAGTGGGCTTAGAATCCAACCTCCTAGTTTCTTCTGTAAAAATATTTGTATTGCCTATATTAGTAGAAGGGAAGGTTAATAAAGCACTGAGTGGACTCATCAGGATTTGATGACTCATGTTGTTAAAATGAACCATTAAGATGTTAAAATCAAAATTTCTGGCTTTGAACCTGGGTGGACTTCTTTATTTTCTCAGCAGTGGAAAACATGATAGTTGGTGGTCAGTTGACTTGGATAATGCCATAAATGAGGACAAAAGCAAAACTTGATTCAGATTCCAGGACTATTGATATAAAATTCAGTGTTATTTTCACTAACAAATGTAAGAATTTAACTTATGAATGGCAATGGTGAGTAATTCTGTTGCAAAGTCACTTTCATTACAGTTATCACATTCAATAAACACATTTATTTTAGACAACTCATTGTTAAGTACTTTCAGTAGCTTGAGTTATATACAGAGGTCACAGAAAAAAGACCTCATAAGTCCGTGTTCCAAAACAACAAAGGCCACAGCACTTACTTGAATGGTTTTCTTTTACTTTTAACATTAGAGTTGAAGTATAGTTTATTTCCAAGACTGAGGAGAGTTCTTCACAGTAGAAAGAATATAAAACTTGCTTGTACAATACTCATTTTTGTGTCTTGAAGAAAAAAAAAGATTTTATTAAATATTGACATCATGGTAATAACTCCGATGGGAGTATATGATTGCCATTTATTTGGCAGAAATTACATCTCTGATGTTTTATTTTTTAATATAAACCAGATGTTAGATGAGTGTACCCAGTCTGTTAAAAGTCTTGATGAGGTCAGTTTAAACCGCAAAATAATTATCTGTGTAAGTCCAGAGATCTTCCCAAGATTTATTCAATTCCCTGTGGATTTAGGATTTTGTCATTGCTTTTATTGACTATTTCCTTTGTTCCCCACAGAGCAATCCAGATACTAAACCTGGCTCTTTCTAAAATTGTAGACATAGTTATATATCCACTAAGCACTGTATTTATATGTATAAGCAGAACAAATATGATGAACAATAGGAAGGGAGGTGGGGTTGCTGTACAGTATTATAGTCAAATATGAACTTTAGACATAACTCATTTTTAAAATATCTTTCAGCTATCACATCACTGAAGGAAGTCCTCTGGCTACCTCAGCTTCTGAATTTTGCTTGCTCATCAACTCTCTCTAGTCCCTTTGAATTCCTTTAGTTTTTCTCACTTTATGCCCCCACCTCTCTGTAACCAAGTAGACTAGTCTCATATCATTCGAAGTAGTTAATGACTTCCTTTGTTTCCTGGAAATGCACACTTCAGGCTCCTGCCTGATTCCCCAATTTTTTATTTTATTTTTTTAATCTAGGTATTCTCCATAACAAAGACAGTTTCTTCCTTAAGTGGCAAAGGACTTCATCCTGTCAAGAAAAAGGCAGAGTATCAGCTCTTGATGTCAGATTTACAGGGTTTGAAACCTAGCTCCATCACTTAGAATCAAGTTACTTAACTGATATGAATAGCAGGTTCTTTGTTTATCAAATAGGAGTAACAATGTAACTAATTCCTAAAGAATATTACAGGTATTATCAACTGCTTACTTCACAAAAGATCATAATAATCACCGCCTTGACAGCCAGTCCTAATAGTTTTGGAAAGAGGAAGGTGTGATGGGTAGTTATAGAGATTGGAAGTCTGGGTTAAAGCGGCTTAAGACTGGTCTTTAAATATGGGAATCTTATTGAACTGTTCAAGTATGTGATGTAATAGTTTAGGATTAGTGGACATAATGAGAAGAGTCTTGATATCAGTCAATAAGCAAGCAGTTTGTCTAGTTATAATACCTATTGCTCTGAGAAGATGGTTCTTTGACCACATGAGCAACCATTCTCCTTAGAGGAGAGTTGTTTGAGTGATATAATTGTTGTTTAAATAAATTTGTTTTCTGGAAGTTTTTTAAAATATGCAATGAAGTTATTTATAAATATTTAGCCTTCTCATAGTCCTGATAGTTAACTTATATACTAATTGCAGCAGTTCTCAGTTCTCAGGGTCAAATGAAATGACCCATATTAAATATATAGGACAATGCCTGCTACATAATTAAGAGTTTAATATATATTTGCCCTTTAGTACTAATATAAGGGTGATAGTATATTTTTAAAGATATAGCAATCTAGTTTGGTTTATGATTTACTTAATTTTGTGGTTTAGTATTCTTTTTCTCTTATCCCTCCTGCCCAATTTAATTGCTCTGCTTTCCGAAGGCTACATCCATATCCCATTAATCTACTTAATCAGCAGAACACTCCTTGCAAGAAACTGAGTCAGCAGCTCTCACTCATCAGGATACTGGTAACTAGGCTGCAGTTTTGGACTGTGATTCTGTCAGGTAACATATGAATCACCTCTGAGATCAGGTTCAAGATAACGATTGCAGAACCAGAGACTCCAGGAAATGTGCTCTCAGATGAATCACATGACTATCTCCCCCTTTTCTTTTTCTGCATCTTCTGGTGTAACTAGAAAGCCTCCTAACTGCTCAAAAGCAGGAAGGTGGTCTTTGAGACAGGAGTCTGCCACCTTCCCAGAATGCTGGCATTTTGAATAAACTTCCTTTCTTTCCACCAACGTTGTTTCTCGATTATTGGCTCATGGGTGACAAGCAGCCAATCTTTAGACTTGCTATGTTTCTTAAATTGGGGCTTGACCACTGGAGGAGATATCCTAATCCTGACTGAGGAATGCAAGATTCCATAATCAGATCAACGGTTGGTGAGAAAGTAGTGGTGAGCACTTCCAGTGTGGGTTAGCAGAAGGCAGCATGAGTGGTAAATAGCTCACCAATATTCAAGACCAGCAAAGAAGCAGAGAACTCAGCAGGCAGACTGAGCATGACCTTCTGAGTTCGTCCGGCAGAAAATAATTAACAGAAATTAAGGTAAGTAAGTAGGAAGATTTAATAGCAGGCAGCTACAGCCAGCCAGAGAATTTTTAGATTAGGGCAATGAATGATTTAAGGATGAAATGGGAAACCGGAGAGGCTGTCATTCCACATTGCTACACTGGATGAGCAAGGAAAGCACTTCTTAAGCCAGGATGGTCTAGAGACCACATCTATTATGGAAGCTGCATTGGAAGTGTGGAATAAAATGGGATATTAGCCAGAGGAACTAAGAATAAAAGACACGTTATTAGAACGTGACAATGGACAGAATCCTATCAGAAGCAAGGCTGATCCAAATAATATGTAGAATTTATCTATAATTTATACAGTGGTTCATAATATAAGAATAGTATACTAATAAATAACATTTATATAATTCCTTTATAATTTCGTTTGTTTTTCTAAAAAATCCTGTAATATGGATATGGCGGTGTAATTGAATTAAATCCTTGGTCCCTCTGATTCTGTCTGGTCTATGCCTGCTTTGTTTCCATGGCCTTCAGGCTAATAGCTCCTGCTTTAGACATGCTGCTCATTAGAGGAATTCTGCTGCGTGGGGCTTAAGTTTTTACAAAAGCAGTCTCTCCCATTTCCCCTTTCTTGACATAAAAGAAGCCTGCATTCTCTGCTTTCACAAGATGAATTCCAGGATTGGAACCCTCATCTTCTCAGCTTGGCTTCTTCTCAATCAATAAACCTTTCTGTACTCCAGACTCAGACATTTTGAGCTTTGGCCTTTTGAGGCAGTGGCGTATGAACTTTGGACCCATAACAGCAGTATTACTCCAGTTTAGGTGATGGAGAAAGTGAACCTTAAGGAGTTTGCTCATAAATCCTAAATGGCAGAACCAGAAGGCAAATGTGAGTTTTCTAGACAGAGAACTTGCTCCAATGTATCCAGATAGAATGATGTAATTTAGGTTTGAGGGGTATGTGTTATAATAGAATGACTTTCAGACCCATTATTTTCATACCCTTTTTCTTTCTTATCTCTAACTCCTTTATTTACCCTCGTTTTAGAAAGTTGAATAATAAAAACAAAACCAACCAAAGATTAAAAAAAAAATTGATGTTTTCTATACCTGTAGCTTAGGTAATAACAAATCAGAGCATCTAAGATTGGGAAGGATCTAATAATTTATATAATAGCCTGACTGACTGAAGTTTTTATTTCTCAACCCCTTATTAAATGTTTTGTATAGGCTTACCACACGTACCTTTTTAAATGGGACAGAAAACAACAGTACCTTCCCATTACAAACAAAATGTATGGTTGGCCTAGTCTCACTGGGCTAAATTCAAGGTGTCAGTAGGCTGACCATACATCCCATTTGGAATGGGACAGTACTGTTGTTTTCTGTACCATTAAATTTGTACGTCTGGTCAGCCTAATTTTGTGACATGCATAATGCTATATTCTGGAAAGGCAGAGATAAATATCCTTTTAAAGAATAATCTATTGTGTTAGATTTGTTGTAAAAATGTATAATAAGTAAAAAGATTGAAGCATATGTGAGCTATACGACTGGGGAAGGGAGCAAAATAGGTCTCTATGGGATTAAGGAAGAGTAGAGAAAGAAATTACCTGGCTTCTTGTTCTTGTTTCCTCCAGGCTATCAATTTCCCTTTGAAGGTTCTTACGGCATATTTCTAACAGAAGCCAAGATGCAAGGGTCTTGGAAATGCATCAGTAGCCTAGTAACTCTCCCAACCCACCTATCCAAATATTTAGAAGAAAACCTAAGGAACCAAGGAGTGACTCTAATAGCAAATAGGCCAAGTACAGAATCTACCAAGATTTTAAAATAAAGCTACTTAAGGAAGATAGATAAAAATGTAATAAAAAATGACTACTTAAGTAATTATGATTTATAAGAACTTCTTATACTTTCAGAAGCTTTAGTAAAATGTAAATTAAAATGAATCTATAGAAACTCATGCCAAATTAAGTGCTTTATTTTAAAGAGGACCCAAACTATTTAATTACTATGAAAGAACTACTTGTTGCTCTGGAGTCTTCTTTGCGTGAATGCATTGGGAAATGATAACATTTCTCTCTGTGAATATGAATGTTAATGATTGGGAAACACAGAAACCACACATAATTCTACAAAGTTCAATGTAATTCCTATGGCTTCTACAAATAAGAAAAATATAGAGCACTGATATTGTAAGTCTTTATTTTTAAGTACTGTATTAATTTTCTTTGATTGAGACAGTAAAAGGTAACCACTGACTGACTCACTGAGCAGTGATCCAAGTCATGCAAACTATAGTGTTGACAGCCTTTGTAGTTCTAAATGGATTGTGTCTAGCTAAACCACTGTGTAATTATAAATCCTTTATGATTTTACATTTTCATCTTATAGTAAATTGTTCTTTCTTTAATGTGGCATGCTGTGCTCTGTAGCTTATCTGGAACCATCATTATGGTTTTGAAAAGGATGAAATCAAATTGTAACAGTTTATGTTTTCATAAACTGTACATACCCAAGTGGAAAGATAGTAAATAGAAACACTATCTCACTCTATTTCCAAGTTCCAGACATTGTAAACATAATTCTATTTCCAAATTCTCTCCAAGGTAGAACAGGTAGATTTATTTTCCATATATTTGTATAAATCAGTAGTTGATACCTGGAAGACTGGAATAACATGTACATCTAGATAACAGAAAAGATTGTAAATGAAGTGAAGAAGACTTTCTGACTCCAGGGTTTATAATTACAGAAAATAGTGAATTCTTAATTTTGTCTGATATAAACATGAAAAGAGATATTAACCTTATGCATCTTATTTTAAAATGTTGATATAAACAAAAATAATGTTTTTACATATATATTTAAAAATCAGTGTTTCTGGTGAATAATTTTATCTTAAATAACAGTTCTTAACTTTGGCTGTACATTCAAATTCCCAAGGGAGATTTTATGTACATTACCCATGGCCACACCCCAAATGCTGAAATCAGAATCTCTGTTGCTGAAACCCACACATCAGTGTTTTCTTTCAGGCTCATGGAACGATTCCAATATGCAGCCAAAATTAAGAGCCACAGATATATTGTTACAGAATTAAAAGAAATAAACCTTCTCTTCCTTTCAAATATTATAGATTTAGCACATCATAATATAGTGTAAATATGAAACACAGCTGTGATAAAGCTTATGATTTTACTGGAATACCAGATTTTAGGAACTTAATTGTAGTAGCAGGCATCAAATATTCCTTTCAAATTGATAAAAATTGCTATTGCAATCTGCCACTTTTACTCTCATAGCTAATTACACATACATTGGGTTCCCACAATGTCTGTTTTGCCAATCCCATTTAGACATTTACATAAAAGAAAAATAATGTCTGCATGAGATATATTGCTAAAAGAGTATTCAGTCTGTATGTATATAATTATAATGATAACTGGCTTTATGCTCGCTTTTAATGAGATGATCCTAGGGGGATGCTGTTTTTTTATTTGATTTAAAGATACATACTTAAGTGTAAGATTAAGTCATATTTTTAAATAGTTTAAATGTTTTAATTTAATTTTTGTTCAGACATGAGTAATATTATTGAAAATGTTTGAAATGGTGGATAATATAGGGCAGAAATCATTACTGTTACTAATATTATTAAATAATAAATTATTGTTATTAGTACTTTATTGCAGAGAGTCCTGAACTAGATCTGTTATTTGAGACTTGTAGTTTGTGAAATGAAAATTTGAATTAGTCAGCTTTAAAAGTCCTTTCCAATTTCACCATTTGGAGATTCTCAGCTTTACTTTGCAGTGTAGACCAAGCAATGTCTACCACACACTTCAGATTACCGACTTTAATCTTATTATTAATATATAAATGACACAAAAGCTGAGATGGACAGTGGTGAAATTATATTTGTTATATTACAAAGAAGTTCTTTGCAATGTGTCAGGGAGAAAAAAGTATTAAGACGTCCAGTTTACTTATTTTTAGCATTTACCTTCATCACAACTTTGTAGCTTTCTTCAAGTTTTTTGTTTGTTTTTCCTTATTTCTGGAAAATTCAGTGAGTTAAAAACTCTGCCAGTTTAGAAATTAAAGACGTTAAAAGACAAACAGTACTTTAATTACTAAACAAAAATATTATTGTATTCACTTTTTCTAAGATGTATATGTTTTAAATTTTATGTATATGAAATCAGGGTGAGTTTGAAAGTCAATGAGTCAGTGTTCCTTTATAATCATAGTCTACAAGCTGGAGGTTGTTATGTAGGCAGTATTTCTTAAGCTTGTGTGAACATGGTTATGACTATTCATGTAGTCAGACTTCAGCTAAGTTATGCTCTCTGTACTACATGTGTAGAGTTTCTCATCCGGCATTTCTTCAAAGCTATTATAGTAAGATTCAGTATTAAAACAAGAAGTTATTGTCTGAAAAAAAAAAGGCAAGAAGACAATGGTAAAATTAAATTTCATACAATAAAACAAATATTTTTTGTTGGAGCAATGACAAGAATTCTATATTTTCTGCTAGTCAACAGCTGTGTGATTTATATAGCATTGCTTCTTGTGAGCTAGAAGTCAGCAATGTGGACATTGCCACAGATATTAGAAATGCAGAATTTTGAGCCTAGCCCAGACCTACCAAATCATAATTCACATTTTATCAAGTTTCTTACATAATACTTTTGTACCTTAAGCCTTGAAAAGTATGAATTTACAGTACCAAAGAAGATAACTAATGTTTTATCTTTTGTTACTGAGATATGTGCTAATTATGTCTCTCATATTTTAAACAATACAACATAACACAGGAGAAAGACCCTTAGAATAGATGTAAGAAATTTCAAAGCAATGAAAAACTGGTGTGAATGATTCATAAGTAAGCATGACAATATTGATAGAAGTCTATGTTCAATAAGTTTCAAAACTTTTTCTATAAGCTTTATTCAAGTATTAAATATATGCTGTTAATAGGAAAGCATTATGCTATAGTTTATTTGACAACTTTTTAAAATCTTTGTTGTGGTATCTGAAATTATGGTGTATCTTAACCATAGGTGAAACAATATCTTTGATGAAATAGAGGCAATAATACTAGCTCAGTGTATCACCAATCCATCAGAAACAATGAGTATCATAACTCTTGTCCCTACATATATTATTGTACTTGATTAAATAGATAAAGTGACACAGAAAGTGATTAATTTGTATAGCTTAAGAATTACTCTGTCAATGATTTTAGTATTATACAAAGTTATCTTTGCTAAATAACTGTTTACATGGGAAGAAGAGGATGGATTAATAAAAATATTAGCCACATTTATTTTTATGCTACATTAAATAATGGCATCAGAAATTTTCTCTAAAAATATTAGCTACATTAATAGTAAATTAGTTCATTATAACTTTGTCACATATAAAAGAATATAAAACTAATACTTGAGAGTGGATTTTTTTTTAAACCATGATTACAGAGCATGATAAAAATAGTTTAAGGGGAAGCTGGGATGGCTCAGTGGCTTAAGTGCTCACTTTGCATCTCCTGGGTTTGAGGATTGAGTCCCAGCCCCAGCCCGTGTGGACCCATATGCTGAACTGGGGTGTGCTTGCCATGTGGGAGACCCCTATTTCAGTTCTCACCAAGGCAAACTTCCCATGTGGGAGGCCCTTGGTTTGGCCCCCAGCTCGTGGGGGGTTGGGGGGGTGGGAGAGGGGATGCCTCCCATGTGGGAAGCCCTCTGCATGGTTCCTGCCCTGTGCGGTCCCTGCCTACCTGTGTAGAAGGAAACCATGTCAAAAACTGATGATGTACAACTAGAGGGAGACTGCTCTGGGCCTTCCCCCTTCTCTCTATCTCTCTGTCTCTGACTCTGTGTCAAATATAATAAAATAAATCTTAAAAAGAAATAGTTTAAGAAACTCAGTCTAAATGTCTGATTTTTATTTTGATATTTTCAATTATTTATCTTAACTAATTTATCATTCATTTTTCTTTATTGGCATTAAGTGTAACATACAAAAAAATTGATTTAGGATGACTCTTTTTTTCACATGATACTAAGTAGCCTTTAGAGTGTTCTTGGGTTAAAACCAGTAGTTGTTGACTACTGGACTGCTTTTAGCTTGCTTTTTTCAAGCTTTATGTTTTATTGATGATGATGATGATCTTTACCTTAAATTTTGCTTTGCATGCTGACAATGATGAGGTGTTCTGATGAGGCAGGAAAATTGAGGCTTGAGGATAATCACGTAGAGAACTTTTCTGACTTAGCAGGATGGATAGTGACTGGCTATCTGAAGTTATAAGTTAAATGATGAAGCACATAGAAACTACTTGCATCTTGCCAGCAAAATGGGAGGAAAGCACAATGAAACAAACTACCTATTCTTCCTAAATTTTTTTTCCCTTATATATGCAATACCATATATTGTGGGTGTTTAATAAATGCATTTCAAACAAAAACATGTGGAAAAAATTAAAGTTTGGGTATATGTACATTCTTACCTGGCTATATTGCAGAAGACTTTATTGAACAGGAGATATTTTTTTATTGTTTTAAAAGATGATCAAGGGGAAGCCGGGATGACTCAGTGGGTTGAGCGCTCACTTTGCAGCTCCGGGGACCAGGGATCGAGTCCCGGCCCCGGCCCTTGCGGACGCATGTGCTGAAATGGGGAGTTCCCCCAGTTCAGTTCTCTCTCTGTCTCTGTCTCTGTGTCTCTCTCTCTCGCTCTGTCAAAAACAATAAAAAAAAAAAGAAAAAGATGATCAAAATCTCAATAGGCATACAACCACTATTTATTTTATTATATGCCTCCCCACATTTTATTGGATTTATTTTTACTTCACCTGTAAAAAGACTAACTTCCACAATGCTTATTTTATGTTATGTACTATTAGATTGTTTGTAAATGGCAGGAAATACTTGTTTTATTTTATTTTACAAAATGATTTTAATTCTCTAGCTCTTCAGAACATTTTACATGAACAGATAACCTAAAGTGAATAAACTTATATTCCTGCTCTGGATACTCAGTGGTATTTAAAAAAATATTTTATAATTATAGTGATTTAAAATTACATGACAGATATGTCTAAATATTGTCAAATTAAGGAGGGTAAGGGCCATTTGAATGTCAAACTTTTGATGATCACTAGAGCAATATGTGTATTGTTTATCTGAATGTACTGTTTTAGATTGATTATTTGAAAAAATCTGCTTTGGATTTACAAACAAATTTAAATGTGTTTGTCAAGATATCAAGTTCTAATAGTAATGACAATTATGGGTTAGCCCTTTACTAAGATGCTTCAAGGACCAGCAGCATCTCAGTCACCTGGAAGCTCTTCTAAAAATGCAGAAGCTCAGGCTATACCCCAGACCTACTAAATCAGAATCTGCATTTTAACAAATCCCTAGATGATTCTTATACCCATTAAAGATTGAGAAGTCCTCGTGGCCTACCCATTTTCTTTCCTAATGTCTGATTTTAATTGTATAGTACACATTGAGAATCTACAAAATACATCCTGGTCCCTACACCTTTCCTTCAGTGTAGTCGTGGTTTATAGCATTTTCATGCAGAATGGAAACTATGAATGACTAGATTTTACAAGAGAAAAATAATTTCAGTTTTACATGCTTTAAAACCCTGTGGACTTAAGTCTTTTGATGTCCTTATGATTTTTTTAAGTTATATAATAATTATTTTTTCTAGACAAAGAATAAAATTATAACTACTAAATGAGTTCATCTGTTTCTGTTGTTCCTGGTCTTCTATTGACACTACCAGAATGTTATTTTAGCCTTCTTAGACTTGTGGAAATCATGCTGCTTCATTGCCTGCAGGAGTTAAAATGAAATATTACTAATAATGCATATTTATTCTTCAAAGTAGTAACTGGTTACTCACAGCATTTATAGAAAGCAAATTATTTTGGATATTTATAAAGTGTTTCCTAAGTAAGGGCCTGTTAAATCTAAAATTATGTTATGGATATTTTTTATTACAATGATCAAAATGAAAAATGAATTATCTGTTAACATATCTTTATTCTTTCCTCTTTTTCCAGGTGCAAGACAAAGGTGTACCCTGATGAACTTCCAAACACAAGTGTAGTCATTGTGTTTCATAATGAAGCTTGGAGCACTCTCCTTAGAACTGTTTATAGTGTTATAAATCGTTCCCCACACTATTTACTTTCTGAGGTCATCTTGGTAGATGATGCCAGTGAAAGAGGTATAAATATTTTTCTTTTATATATTTTTTAATTATAAGGCTTAATAGGGTCAAAAAGGCAGCTAGGAATGATCTGTATTTTCCTTATAATTATACTAACTCTGAACCCACCCATCATCATCGTTTTTTTGGTTTTTTATTTGAATACTCGCAATAATTTTTTAATTAAATTTATTGGAGTGAGTTTGGTTAGTAAAATTACATAGTTTTCAAGTGTACAACTTACTGTACATCATCTTTGTATTGCATTGTGTGCTCAGCACTTAGTGTCATTTCTCTCTCCATCAATACATATTTGATGCCCCCTCCCTTCCCTCTCAGCACTCTCTCCCTTTGCTCTCTGATAACTAGTAAATTGTTGTCTGTGTCTATGAGTTTTTTCCTTTGCTTATCTTATTCATTTATTGTTTTCAGTTTTAGATCCCGCATATGAGTGACATGTTTTTGACTTTTTCTGTCTGATTTATTTTGCTTAGGCATGATAATCTCAAAATTCATCCATATTGTTGCAAATGGCAGTATTTTGTTTTTTTATGGCTGAGTAATATTGCATCATGTATATGTACCACATCTTCTTTATTCAGTTATCTATCAAAGGACACTGGTTGTTCCAATATCTTGGTCATAGTGAATAATGCTCTAAGGAATACAAGGATATTTTCATTAATGCACTTAGTGAATGACAACTCTAGGAACAAGTAACTAGGTCTTTCAGTTTTCTCATGATCCCATTTGGTTCTTAGTAACTCAAGAAATCAGCAAAAATTATTTTTGCAAGTGCTCCATTTTTCTCCAACTCAACTACTCATATGATTGAGTATTTATATGTCTTTATAGATATTTATCTCTTTATTTTCTTTTAGTTCAGGTAAATGAAAAACATAACATAATTGTGGAGTCTGCATTTGCCAATGTGTCCCAGTTTCTAAATTAGAGTCTGGTATATTAACTTTATATTTTATCTTTATCCTTGTCAGACAAGTAACAGAGTTATAATGAATTGTACATTAATATACTGATGAAATCTCTATATCTTTATTTCACTACTGCAAAAAAATGTTGAAAGGAGTTGGCCACCATTTCTCTGTGTTGAATATTTATCTGGACAGTACTATCTCATCCATGTCTTAAAACAGTCTCAAACCTTTCTTATACATTCTCACTGAACATTACAGATTTTCTCAAGTTGACATTAGAGAATTATGTGAAAAATTTAGAAGTGCCGGTAAAAATTATCAGAATGGAGGAGCGCTCTGGGTTAATCCGTGCCCGCCTTCGAGGAGCAGCTGCTTCAAAAGGGCAGGTCATAACTTTTCTCGATGCACACTGTGAGTGTACTTTAGGATGGCTGGAGCCCTTGCTGGCAAGAATAAAGGAAGACAGGTAAGAAATCACGTGTTGTGTCCGCCTGGGTTATGAGTGAACATGTCAGGACAGTTCTGGCTCTCCATCAAAACTCTTGCCTAGGTCACTATTTTCAGGTTTATTATTTTTTAAAGATTAAAAAAAAAATTTTTAAAGCCATCTGTAACCCTCTCCCTTGATAAAGACCTTGGCTTAATAGTTATAAACATGCACATTTTGTTAAGAAATAGCCAAACAATTCAAACAACAAAAATATATTGACAATTCATTTTTTAGGTGAAAGAAATTAGTTTGGCATAGTAGCATTTTATAAAATACATTTTCAAAGCACCTTATTGTATCCTCACAACTACTGTGTGTAGATGTTCTTACCTGTATCTAATGATAGGGAGGAACAAATAAGTTATATAACTTGCCCCAGTTACTGGAAGTGATGGGAACAATTCAGCTCTTCCCATTCCCAGACCAGCCTTTTTATCATAGATCACTGCCCTTACTCAAAGACTAGTTCAAAACCACCTCGAGGGTCTTAAAAATAAGCATACATAACACTGAAATTAAATCATGCTTTAAAAAATTAGCTCAGCTGTAAAGAATAAGTTTATTTAAAAAATATTGCCACCTTGTATGTACAAATGGTGAAATCTGAAAGATTGAATTTTACTTTATAGAAATTGAGAACCCTCATGGATACCTGCAATTGTATCTGCTGATGATGCTATGAAGTATGAACTTTTTTTTAAAGCTACTCATTAACAATGGTGATAAATGAGTATAATTCCCAAGCACTTAATGAAGACAAATATGTTGAATATTATCTGATGTAATAACAAAGCTTTGCATACTACCTTGCTTGCAATGTCATTTTATCCACAGTAGAAAGGTCCTTTAGAATTGAAGTTTTTAATTAAGCATTCAGGACAGAGCTGCCTAGTGTGAGCTAGTCCAGCTATATTACATAAACGGCAGGATTTGGTACTTGCCAGGAAGATGGATAGAAGTTGTCAGTAAAATGAACCATAGCAGTTGAAGAAAGCAGTAGGAACCTTTTAGTCAACTGAGTGTAGTATATGGCTCATAACATTTTTCCACTCTGTGTATTGTACTGTATTCACAGGAGACTGGAGGGTAAGCCGGGCAAAGTAAAATGAACTTAGAACATCTTAAGTGCATTCCCTGGTAACATATCATACATTGTGCTGCTTTTTAAAATGTATTTTGTACTCAATTTACTGAGTATTTAGTATAGTATTGTCTCAATATGGTCATGCATAGGTCATTTATTTTTTAATTTAACAACATATTTAAATTGTATTTATATATAATGATCGCTGCTATCTTGTACTACTTGTAAATTCTAAAGTTGCCACAACTAGATGTGAAAGTCCTTTCCAAGGTTATTCAATCTAATTTCATCTCCCTACAAATTAGATAGTTAAGTTTAATAAAGACAAAACTATATTGATTTTGTAGGGACCAGTATTACCAAAAAACTTTTCCAAGGCTAAATTAATTCTTTTGATTTCAGGGGACTCTAGGCTTTAACCAATTGTGTGGAATATAAAACCCAATTAAAAATGAGTGTTGATGATACTGGTACTACAAAACCAGAATAATTTATAGACAACATTTCTTTGGTTTCTACATCTATAAATGATTCAAAAAGATGTTTATATATTTATCTTCTACCAAATATGAAAAATAAGCTTTACTTTTCAGAATTAACTATAACCAACACAAACATGGTAGACTGAACAGTTATTGTAGAGATGACAGAAAGTGGGTCCCATAGTAAAATATAAGCTGGGAGTACAGAAGACAGGAGAAGGCACACCATGGATTAAGAGTAGCTTATGTTCTCCTATCATGAAATATGTCTTACCCTAAAAATCCACCATCAAGGACACACCAGATCTCTTAGGGCTCTTCCTCTTACTGTAAAAAAAGATGAGTCAGGGAAGCCAGGATGGCTCAGTGGGTTACCGTAAGTGCTCACTCTCCAGCCCCGGTGATCAAGGTTCAAATCCTGAACCTAGCCTGTGCAGACCCATATGCTGAAATGAGTTGTGCTTCCCAAGCAGGAGGCCCCCAGTTTGGTTCTTGCCCCCTGGTTCGGCCCCTGGTTTGAGGGGGCATGTATTCCATGCAGGAGGCCCCCAGCGCAGTTCCTGCCCTGTGTGGACACCACCCACCTGTGTAGTATGATATCATTTAGAAAACTAATGACATACAATTGTGGAGACTGCTCTGGGCCCGCCCCCTCCTCTCTGTCTCTCTCTGTCTCTGTCAGAAACAGTAAAATAAGTCTTTTAAAAAAAATGAAAGAAAAAAAAAGATGGGTCATGGGATAAACACCAGAAACTAAAGTTGCCTATCTTTCCCTATCTTAAAATATGTAGATTGTTACTATAACCCTCTTAAGCCTAGAATAATTCACTCAGAAATTGTCATAACTCTAACCTCTTTCATAAGAAACATATACTGATGATAGTGATTTTTATTGTTTCTATTTTGTTGATGTTGTTTGTTTTTCTTAGTATTTTCTCCACAAAGATTTTCTTAGAACTATTTCTTTAAACTAACCTAACCTCTTTGAGATTCAAACTACCAGATCTAATTTGTAATCATCCATTCTCCAATCCCTGCATGCTATTGCTTTTCTATAAAAAAAAATAGCTAAAATAATGCATAGTATCAAAGCACATCTACTAATCATGCTGTGAGTGAAAGTTTTATGAAAAATAGACCATGTTTATCCTGCTGAGTTAGTACTGAGAATGCATTTGGAAATCAGCTTGAAGACCAATTACTTTATTTGATTAGATTATGCATGATAGTATAAAATGGACTATAAGAAAGATGTGATAAAAAGAAATAATTCCACAAATAAAAAGGATAAAATAAAAATGTATTAAAGCCAGAAAATTGTAATTCAACGTATCAGCTATTTGAATCTGAAGAAACTAACATAACATTTTAATTATTATTTATATGTAAATTGGGTTTACTTTTCCTTCAGGAAAACAGTTGTATGTCCAATCATTGATGTGATTAGTGATGATACCTTTGAATATATGGCTGGATCAGACATGACTTATGGGGGTTTTAACTGGAAACTGAATTTTCGTTGGTATCCTGTTCCCCAAAGAGAAATGGATAGGAGGAAAGGAGACAGAACATTACCTGTCAGGTATGCAGATCATAACTTCCAAAGGTTAGCATGTGTGTTCTTATAATGATTAAGATGCATTATATGTGTGCATTCTCATTTTTATGTCTTTTAAAGTCATATACTTTTTATTTATGTATGCATATGTATTATTACTTTTTATATAATTATCTAAGAATCAATGGCTATATTAAATATAGTTTAAATCAACAAAGGCAGATGTAAGTATTGGCATTAGTGCCAAATTTCTTTAGAAACTATATATTCTTATATTCAAAACATTTATTTCTATGTGACAGATATGTGCTAAGACTTGACACTTCAAGTAGATATGTAGCTCCAAATAATTGCATAAAGGTATGAATTACGTTGTCAGTGTTTATAATGTAATTTAGTTCTCCTTAAATCTTTATGTACTCTTCAAGCTCACCAAGTCTTATTGACTACTTAAGGAAATACAGTGGCTCATGTTACCACTGTTTATTAGAAACCCTATTTTAACACACTGTGGTTTCATTAAGTGTCAGTGGGTTTTTTGTTTGTTTCTTTGTTTTTGCTGCAGATCTCAGAATACTTGAACAATACACTCAAATATAGCTAATGTGTTTGTTCATTCCAAACTTCATTTTGAAATGAAGTTTAAAAGAATTCATGTTTGTACATATTTTTTTATACATTGACAGAAGACATGCTTTATTTATTTATTTTCTCACAGAGTCAAAAGGTAAAAAATTAAGAGGTAGCCAACATTCATAGTAAGAAGTCATTGATCTCATTCATGAAAGTAAAGATAAATATAAAAATTCCACATTATCTCTTATCTTTCATTAACTAAAAGATAAGATGAAACAGCCAACTTAATATATTTTAATCAGATTTATATGGTTTTATTTTAGTAACATGGAAAACTGATAAAATCTAAGTATATTGTATTTGTTTCCCTCAGTTACTGTGCAGTATTTTGCTTTCTAAAAGGCTGAAGGGGCTAGAGCAAGAGAATAAAGAAAGCTATCTTTGCTAAAGTTTCTAGATATTTATGGCAAAAGGTTAATTAATTCATAGGCTATGTTGTAACTGCCTGCAGGTAATTTTCATCAGCATAGCTATAATGTGAACTTTCTTTGTGCTTGTAATCTATTGCTTAAAGATGTGATCCTATTTCTCATATTTGTACAGATAAATCATTCTAGGTTTTGAAGACATTTTTTTTTCCTACCTGATTAGCAGAGTTTTGAATAGCTTAAGTAATTAAAATGGAGTTGAGATTTTAGTTTTGGTAGTGGAATGCTTCATTTAAAATGTCAGTTAAGACAGAATTTTCTAGTGGCTATTATTGGCTAGTCATTTAGAAATATAAGCGTGTATCTGCATATACAGAGAACCAACCTGAACTTGTGACCTAATCTTAGTTATACCATATTTAAAATAAAAATTGTATTGGTTTTACTTATTATTCTGTTTTCAAACTCTGGGCTTTGATAATTATCTGTTTAAGATATATTTTATTATTGTTTTTGACAGACAGAGAGAGACAGAGACAGAGAGAAGGGAGAGAGCCCAGAACAGTCTCCATAGTTGTGTGCGATCAGTTTTTAATATGGTTTTATTCTATATAGGTGGGCGGGGGCTTTGCAGGGCAGGGTCCACACATGCCAGGGCCAGGATCTGATCCTTGGTCCCTAGGGCAGCAAAACAAGCACTTAACCAGCTGAACCATCCTGGCTTCCCCTGATTTTTATTTTTATATTTTTTGATAATAAATGGAATTTGTGAAATATTTGGTATTTGAGAAGTTATGAGCATAGAATAATAGCACACATAATCCTGAGTATTTAGTTTTCTTTAATCAGTAAACTCCCTTGACATTTTAGTAGTCCAATTATATGACTTTTCAGGAATAGTACAAGTATTTGTGCAACAATAGAACAATCAGATTCTGATACCACAGGTCATAAGCCAAGAGTATACATGTCAAATATGTTCTGTATGTGTGTTTTACTTGATCTACACAGTGTTTTGCATTTTAAAAAAACTAAATTATTTTAATGATATGTTTTAAATAAAAATCTGGATTTCCAGCTATTCTTGAAAAGTCAGAAGATCTTACTACAGTGGTCCAGTACTCCTACTTGACACCATCAGGTGTAGTTGAATAGAAGCTGCCCATATAGAAGTGGCATGAAAATTTAGCCTCATTCCTACATCTCCTTTGTGTGTGTGTCTCTGACTCTGAGATTGAGAGTTGGTTGCCATTTGTCATCATTCTTGCACTTGGAGAAATATTTATCTGTATCTGTGTCCCAATCAAAGGTGAGAGACATATGCTTATTGCAATTAATCAACCTCACATATTGACTTTATGTGACTCTTTTAAATTTGTGGTTTTGGACTTACAGGCTACTGCCTGGGAAATGACTGAAACTTAAAGTATTAGACAAGTAGGCCTTGTATGAATGTGTGTATAAATAAGCTAATGACATAGCAACTCGTATCATAAATTATCTGGTAGTACAGATAATGTCCCAAATCATTTAATTAGATTGGGGGTATATTATACATTATTTTTCTAATGTGTATAACTTTGGAGTTGATTTGGTTCAGGCTATTGAAATGAGTTTAATTCTGTATGCAAATACACATTGAGCACTGGGGTCACTTTTGTACATACAAGAATGAATAAGGCAGCCTCTGCTCTAAGGTTGCTCCCTGTCTGGAACTAGTCATATGAATGTTGAATAAGGGAAAGAAGGCAGCACATATGGCCAGAGTATGCAGATACAGGAGTTAAACTATGACAACTGCTGGAGTGGTATGTGTTTCTGGAAAATAACCCAGTTTTAATCTTGTTGATTGTTGTAGTTGCTTAATTATGCCCCGTAAGTAACCCTCAACAAATAGTTATAAAGATATTGGCTTCCACATTAATTTCTCAATAACTACAATAGGTTTCTTTACTAAAATCCTATAGAGTATGCATCAAGTCTATTTTTCTTTACCCTTCATGTTCTACCTCATGGATTCTTTTACATTTAGTTATTATTAATATTCTTAGTATGACTTTCTGTGTTTTAACTTCAAGTACCATGTTCAGTGTCTTCCTAAAGCAAAACAAATGAGTTTTATAATTTCTTCTAGTCCTTGCTACAATAGTGAAATATAAACATAAATTATACCTGACACATTATACTTACTTTGATATCCTTTTTTTAAACATTTGTGTTATCTCATACATTTGTTTGTCTCTCAGTTGAAATTAAGAGTTTATAAAGAAGATCAGTTTATAGTTACTGTGCCTTTATTTTAAAAATACTCATAAAATACTCACATATATATTTCCTGCATCCTTGTAGTGTTAGATATCTGGCTTAGGATAATCTGGGTTTTTCCCTGAGCTTTTCCAATTGGGAAATTACCCAGTCTTCTCCACTACTAAATGAGAAATTCTTCTTTCAGCTTTTTTTAAACTCATGAATTGCTATGAAGTATTATATGAGAAATGTATTTGAAAGAATCCATTTTGAATTTATTTGTGATAATATAAGTAGCTTATATACATTGCAAAATTAATGTGATAGGTACCTAAAGCATGATGAAACTGAACATCAATGAGCCACCTCTTTTAGTATTTTGTTAAATTCTTTCCAGATATATTTCTCCACAATTTAAAAGTTTATATTTCATAAGAGTTTTCCTATGCCAATTATATATTTTGATCTACAGCTTTTTTGTATAATGTGGTCTCTTTAGAATTATGCAATCAGACAATATAAAATGCCTTTTAATATTATTGATAGCATCTACACATTTATTTTCCCTCAAAAAGTATCATTGACTTCAATTTATAGTTCTTCTAGTAAGTATAATAAATGAAAAACACTTATTTTGTTTTATAAAGTATTATAAAAATATAAGTCAGTGTTTCTTATTTAAAAGCAACTAATAATATATTCCTTAATCTTTGCTTATCAGATATTCACTATTAGGTTTTTCTCAGTCCAATGAAAATGTACTTTAAAATTGGAAGATAGAAGCATAGACAAATCCTCTGTAAGCCTGTGAGACACTGCTTTACAACAGGACATACTAAAGAAATAATACAGAGAAAGGCCAAGGTTGTGTACAGAACACTTTGACAAAAATACTTGAACTTTTGAATGTTAAACTGTTCAACATTCTTATCTACTCATATTAAAATATAATATATTTTGATTTTGAGAGAAAAAGATCCCACCTCATATGGAATCTGTGAATTTATATTTTTTGGAGAAAAATTACACATTTACATGATATTACTTTCTAATGGTTTAGAGGATAATTTACAAGATGTTTCTAGCAGTCTGTTGAGATGAGAAGAAAACAAGGGTAGTATAGAAAGTTTCTAAGGTGATGAATTAAATATAACATTAATATACTGAGCAATTTTATCACATCAACCAAAATATTTTAAATTATCTGATTCCAGCTAGCCTTTTTGCTTATTTTGACCTTGCTTTATTCATAAAATGAAAGTAAAGAGAAAGACTAAAACTTTTATGAACAAATAGAAACTCTTGGAAACTGAAGGTTTTATCAGTTTGAGAAGATTATGAAAAAGGATTAAGAAAACAATAACTACTATTTTTTTTCCCTCTCCTTTGGAAATATAGGATTTTAAGTGTAAATTAAGGCATTTGATTCCAATATTTTTTCCTAAATGGGTTCTTTGGCAGAAAAATATCTATTTGCCCGTACTAAGAAAGACTAATTTTTTTCTTATCCTTAAAACTAGCTTTGAAACTTTTTCTGTACCATAGATTATAGAGGATTTGATTAAGTTTTCTTGGTTAGAGCCTAGAACAGCATAAACTCTTACTGTAACAGTTTATTTTCTACAGAAAATTACATCTTCTTACCCAAGCATATGTTCAAATGGGTCTTATGGTGTGCAATATTCCACTAAACATTCCATTTTTTGTTTTTCTGTGAAAACCTTTAATCACAGTCAGCAGCCAATTATTCATTGCTCTAATAAAAGAATTGTAATGCCTTTCCTTCCTTTTACTCTTTTCTGCTTTGTATATTTGAACATAATGAACAGAACAGGGAAGGATGTAGGGAGACTCATAGCATCTAATTTTTCTTTGGGTTCAAATCCTGCTTAATATTTAAACAAATGAAGCCATTATATTTTATGATTTAAGACAGGGGTGTCAAACTGGCAGCCCACGGGCCACATGTAGCACCGAGGTCATTTTTTGTGGCCCACGATGCTCTGAAATAAAATGAAAATAGAAAAAAATTGTTATGAAGAAATAGCACTTAGGGGAGATTGAGGCAATACCGAACACACAATTCTCTTGTTAACCCTTTAACTACTGAAGACGAGTATACACATGGCCCAGTGCCTTTCCTGGTGGCCTGTGGGTGTGTATAAACGTGCTGACTCAGTTCCGGCAACGTTTGTAAATGTGATGTGGCCCGCGTGAATCTTGCCTGTTGCACCAAATGGCCCATGTTTTAATTGAGTTTGACACCCCTGATTTAAGATAATCAAAATTATGTTGCTAATTCAGCAAGTCATGTCTCATATTTACATAAATAGTTAAATATTTATCATT
>PVKE010021437.1:0-26529 GCA_004027555.1 Craseonycteris thonglongyai | reverse complement strand
ATGTTTATGACTGTATAAGGTTTTGTAATTAACCTTATTAATTAGCACTGACACGTTTAAGTAACTACGTATACTGTTGTCATTTTTGTCTTAAATGAGTCAAGTATGGATACTGTTTACATATTTAAAACATTCTTGTACCCGCATACACGAACATTCCTAGGGGCCAATCCTACTTCGCGGTTTTTCAGCTTTCGCGGAAGGTTCTGGTCCCCATTAACCGCGAAAAACGAGGGATCACTGTATTTGTATTTTGAAATAAATTATAGTCTATAAGCATGTTTTTGTCTTTATAATATTTTATAATAAATATGTGAGTACAACCTACATTTACAAATATAATATATATTGTTATATTACTGGAAAACCCTAAGACTTCATTTGATATGAATCACCACCCATTATCACCTTGATTTTTTAAGAACTACTAACATTTTCGCTAAATGTGTTTGTTCACAGTCATATTTTATCTTTTTATTTACTTCAACAGATTCAGAGGCGATGGCGAGGCTATAGGATTCGGAAATACTGTTTTAATTATTACTATTTGAAGGCATACCTGAGAGCTGTTTCAGAGGCCAATGATGCAATTAGGTGAGTGGTATAATCTCTACTCTACTAGTGAAAATTTTAGAAAAGTTACTTGATAAATACTGATCATTATCATACTTAGAAATAATTTCTAAAATTTAGTGATATTATAGGCAGAAATATATTGACAAAATTTAGTGATATTATAGGCAGAAATATATTGACAAAATTTACCTTAAAATTTTATTTATTTATTATTTAGTTGTTTTTTTTTTAATATTTTTTTACTATTTATTTATTTTTGACAGAGAGAGAGAGAGAGAGAGAGATACAGAGACAGAGACACAAAGAGCACTGAACTGGGGGAGTTCCCCAGTTCAGCATATGACTCCGCAAGGACTGGGGCCGGGATTCGATCCCCGGTCCCCAGGGCTGCAAAGTGAGCACTTAACCCACTGAGCCATCCCGGCTTCCCCTTAAAATTTTATTGTTGTTATGTATAAATATTTTGTAGTCTTGACTAATAGTTAGATTATATTATGCCTTTGTCCTCTGCAAAATAATTTAGTTTCAGTAGAATTACTTATTTTTAAGATAAATTTATCTATAAAATTATTCCATTAGATATAAAGGCTTAAGTATGATATACCTCATATGTATTTTAAGAAATATGTTCAATAGCAAAACTTGCCTCTTGAAGAAAATATCATGAAACACAATAAAACGGACTGCTTTACTGTCAGCTTTTATTTCTTTGAACACATATAAAGATTGTACCTGGATTTAGGCCATAGGATGATTTCTTCTGTAGATTTATGCAAAGTAAAGTTACGGCAACATTATTTAGTCAGCTGTACCAAAGCCCTACATATTTATTAACTTTTCACATTACCTCAAAACTAGTTTCTTTCTGTTGTTACATGGCCCATTGTAATAGCATGTAACTGACCATATGCCCATAATATATTTGGATAACAAGGAAATGTAACTAAGGATAGTTGGTATTTATGCTGTGGTTTTACTTTTAATTTTTTCCTATATGTTATCTTATTTTACTCTGAAAATTTTGTGAACTAAGGAGTCAAACAGTTGACAATAAGTTGTTAAAACAGGCGTTTTGTTTGAAACCCTAAAATTATATGTGTCCTAAGAAATATCTAAAAACTTATTACCCAATTTTTACATTTCTCACATATGTTGTATATATAAAAGGATGTGGTCTTTGGAGATTAAGCATAGGGGAATTTGTAAAGTTATATATTTATTATTTATTTATAACATTAAATGTTTGTAAAGGTTGTAATAGGACATAGACAATGGGAAAAACTGTAAAACTCAGAAGCATGTGGACCATAGGGATGGCTATTTAATTTTTCCTAAGAAATCCAAAGTTCTAGTGGTCTGCCTATCTGCAAATGGCAGACCTGAGCTTGCCTGGAGGAAAGAGCTAGAATATTCAAGTGTCTCAACAGGACCGGGACTAGGGATAAGGAGGCATTCTCGCTGTCAAGATCGTGAAAGTGCCAACCCTACCCTTCCACAACCCTGAGCGTATGTCTTTAAATTTTTCATTTTAGAGGCTGCACTTGCTTCACCCTAGTCCCAGCCCTGAATAGGAAAAGGCTCTCAAAGAGCCAAACATTTGGGAGGGTGGTTTTGCAAAGGCTTGTACCTTGTATTCAACAGATATTTCCGTTAATTCTTATTTTCTTCCTGATTTTACTGAGACTGTGTTGAGTATATCACTGCTGGCAAGTTGGTTTAGCCTGTTTTTGTTTGTTCGTTGGTTGGTTTTTAATATTATAGACTTAACCTTGAGTTTCTATCATTCTTAGAGTTTCTAAGATACATTAGAAGTTGAATGTAACAAAAGCATCTATTAATATCATCGTGATTTTTTTTTCTTTTTGACCTATTGACATGTTATGGAATATATTTTTATTAATAGATATATTAATGTTAAACCATGATTAGGGGGAAACTGGTATGGCTCAGTGGGTTAAGCCCTCGCTTTGCAGTCCCAGAGCCCGAGGATCGAATCCTGGCCCTGGCCCCAGTTCTGCTCTTGCCTCGGCCTATGTGGGAGGCTCCCAGCCCAGTTCCTGCCCTGTGCGGCTCTGTGCCCACCTGTGGAGTGAAACTATATGGACAACTAATGCTGTCAACTATTGAGACTGCTCTGGGCCCTCCCCCTTCTCTCTGTCTCTGTCTCTCTCTCTCTCTGTCAAAAATACTAAAAATAAATCTTAAAAAAAAACCATGATTATGTGCTAGAAATATATATGTGTGTGTGTGTGTATATATATGTTTATATATATATATATGTATATATACACACACATACATACCGGTATATACGTATATACACACACACACATACACACACACACACACACATATATATATACACACACACACACACACACACACACACACACACACATGGCCCAATCATTCATATATATATGTGAATGACTGGGCCATTGTTAATTTTTTTCTTGATTTATTACTAAATTATATCAATATTTTATATAGGTTACTTATATTCACTTTTGTGTATATGGCTAGTTATAATTTTCTTTCTTGTGTTGCAATTTATAGGTCTTGTTATCAAGTTTTTGCTATATTAGATGAACTAAGCAGGTTATATGGCATGGGAATGACTATTGAAAAGGAGAACCACTTCCCTGTTTTCTCTCTACTCAACACTCTATGCCCAAACTTGTGGCCATCAGATGTGTGGGTGTTTTTATACCAAGCAGTTTGTAGACATGGGCTAAGTGTCGTATAATTTAACTCATTTCTGACAATATCTGTTTGGAGATGGTGTTAGATCCTACAGGTTAAGGGCCCAGTCCAACAAAACTGTCTCCCCCAACACCTTACCCACAACTTCTGTCCAACTTGGCTACACATCAGAGATTACCAGGATCTCCACTTCAAGTTCAGTCATTTATTTGAAAGGCTCAAGAACACACAAAAGCAGTTTATTTCCAAGATTACTGGTTTATTATAAAAGGATAATAGTCCAAAGGAAGAGTTGCATAGGGCAGAATGTCATAACTTATGTAGAAAGGATTTCTGCATCTAATGACTAGAAAATTTCTATTTCCCTTTATATCTGAGATCACTTGCTTCATATGGTAATAAATATATTTTTTTAAAAATCCATATATTTATTTACCACAAAACTCAAAGCACTTTGAAATTCATCAAGGCACTAGGAAAATTTAAATGAGACTGATCTATCATAAAAGGGAGTCACGATAAAGTATATGGTAAAAATCATGTACCATGAACAAGATGAATGTGACAGTGCATGTAAATCAAGATTATTTTATATATACCCACTATAATTATGTATTCAAAACCTTTAATGTATAGTTAAAAGTGCTGTAGATTTTTTCATGAAATTTAAAAAATATTGATAATACTAAAAGATATTATTGAAATATCTTATTTCCTCCTGAAGCATAAAGGTTGCTTTGCATTCCCATAGATAGAAAATACTTTCTCAGTTATGGCTACATCTTCTCAACTCACTAAATTGGTCTTTCAAAGTATTGGAGAGGAATGACTAATGGGTTTTGTCATTATTATGACCTTATTCCCATTTTAATATTATATTAATTGACATGATTGCCAAAATGCTAAGTTGGAAAAGGCATCATCTGCTAAATCTATTATCAACTTTTTTTATGATCTGGGTAGGGCTGATGAAACGACACATTTATAAGAACAGCCTCCAGTTCTTTCAAGACCCAGGTAGCTCCACCATATTGGCAGGGACTGGACTCTGTGCTTGGTTTCCTTGGTTATTCTGAAATCTGTACATTCATACATGTAACTTCCCATATTAAAAGCTAACTCTTTCTGTTCTTTGCCTATTGCTGTTATTTTATTTTATGTGAACAACTTCCAGTTGAACTATGAGAAAAATCTTAGTTCTTAAAATTCACAGTTCTTCTGTGTTTTATGTTCTGTTAAACTGTCAGTGTTGTTCCCAATGAGGTAGTCACAATCCAGAACTAACAGCTTTCTGTCTCAAAATATTTATATCAGTATTTGTGTTAAATATCATCTTTGTAAACTCCTAATATGTGTTTGTTTTCAAGGATAAAGCAAAAAAACTTTGAGTGATTTCTATGAATATGCATCTGGCTTTTAGGAAATTCAATTAAAAAAATTTGAACATATCTCTCATCCTTTTAAATGGTTATGTGGGAGCCTCACTATGACCACCATTGCAGTCTTTAAGTAATTTTGCTGTGGCAGGAAAATCATAAACAAATGCATTAGGCTAATGCCAAAAAGTGAAGAGCACTGAGCTCAGGTAACATTCTGCATCAGGGAAACACAGTGCTAAAGTAGGTTTCTAGTTCTCTGGAGCTGAAGACTTCTAATACCTTAAGCTATCTAGGCAGCTCATTTCCTATTGTGCTTTAATTAACAAAGAAATAGAAACATGAAGGAAATCAGCATGTCCTCTCAGACTGGTGACTTGGGCAGGCCCCAAAACTCAAAGTAGTAACTACTACAATAAAAATTCAGGGAGCTGTGTTGGTTTGCCCTTCCTTTGCTATCCCATGGGCATTCTTCAGAACTTTCACTAACTCCATTTTCAAGTAAGAATTAATATGAAGTGGGAAAATATGAATGTAAACAGATTCTAAACTCTGTGCAGTCTACCAATATTGAAAACATTCTTGATAATACCAGTTTTCTCTAGACACATGCACAGTGTAGATACAAAGATGTAAAGTAATAAAAAGCATTAGGACTGAACAGTTGCTTAAATGGTGCAAACATAGACAAAAGTACTTTACAGATTCGGCAAAAATTTCTGGCTGTTGGTCTAGCATATCCATGTGTTTCTGGTAAATAACAATAAGAGAAAGACCAATCTGGTATGTAATAATAAGAAATGTCATAATTAATTATCAATAAAGATTTAGATGCTGTAAACAAGGGCCAGCTCAGTATATAAAGTGTGGTCACAGTAAGTCATATTATGTGTGTGGCTTTTTATGTTATTTCATCCATACAGATGTACTGGGGGGCGGGGGTGTATATTATCATTTTTAAAGATGAAAAACTAAACCCAGGATTTAAGTCACTTGGGTGAGATCATACACCTTAGTAGTGTGGGTCTGGAGATTTGAACTCAGTCTTCTTTTTCTTCTTCTTTTAAATGAAAACCCACTGCCTCTTTGTGCTTTAAAACCATTTCAATTTATATAATATCAATCATAATACAGTTGTGGAGTACAGCATAACCAAGTTCACTTAAAACCCAATCCAAAGTTATGATTGCCTTCTCTGCTGTCAGGGCTAGAAAACTCATAACTCATTTTCTTAGACTTTTTGCAGTGAGGTTCCCTGTGACTTGATCATGGCCAATGCAGTTAAGTATTAAAAATAACAGAACTTAAAATGGGAATTTGACTCCTAGAGGCAATTTAGTATCAGATTAGAAATCATTATTATGTAGTGGGAAATTTTACTTTCAGATCCCATCTGCCCTACCACACAATCCACATCGTTAACTCTGAAGCTGTGACATTAGTTAAAATAGTAGATACATTTCAGAATATTTTCCCTTACCTGTTTTAGCAAATTCCTGTGTGAAATAGATGAACTTGGACTATAAGTAGCCAGTCTGCAAGAAGAGATGGGAGATAATATGGCTTTGCTAAGGGAGGTGTGTATACTTGATGAGAGTCCTATGATTTGGAACCTGGTGGCATTGCAAACCCCACTTTTCCTCAAACTGATGTGGTTATAAGCAGTGGCTATGAAGTTTAGGGCCTGGAGATCAACCCCAAGCCTTGACAAGTATGCCCAAGAAAAAGATCAGATTAGAGATGCTGTCTTGTTCGATACGGAATTCAGACCATCAGACAATCAGATGCTTATGATGACACTTAAACATTAAAAAACTTTCTCAACATTGTAAATAATTTATTGACCATAATATGGGAGAAGATGAGACATCAGAGATGTAAGCACACACTCAAAGCTGCTTCTGCCTATCTGGAAGAACACCTGCCGACTGGACCGTGATTTACAATAGCTTTTTATTCCATTAATTTTAATATTCTCTGTGAAATCTTCAACTCCATCCCATCCTGCCAGCATTGGGATGGGAGAGGGCAAGAAGCTAAATAATCACTCCAACTTGGCCCAATAGAGTAATCTTTTGAGATAAGTCAGTCTTTTTTTTATATGTTTTTGTAATGTCCTCTCTCATCCTCTTTATGGGGTTTTATGTGTGTATAAGGGGCATATATTCCATTGTGGCCCTGGTGATTAAGAGGGAGCCCTAATTTATATTTTGGTAACAGTGGCAGGTGTCTGCAGCTGTGTGATTATCTGCTTGACGCTAGCAGTTCTTCCGGCTTTTGGCACTAAGACATGCGTTTGATGTAACCAGTGTCTCAGCTTGATGTAACTTGGCCTCAGCTTGATTTATGTAGGTCTGGTAGTTCCGCTTAGCTGACTGAACCCCACATCATTTCTTTCTACCTGTCCATCTCTCTAAGTTATTCCATATGCTTCAAATGACCCCTTGGCAAAGTTACCAAGCTACCCCACCTAACTCTGATTCAAGGTTTTTCGTATTTTTGCCATTGAGATCCTCATGACTTGATCCTTCCTTTCAATTTAGATCTTTCTTGTCCCTAAAAGGAGAAACACAAACTACTTGGTTCTCACACAAGAATCGGGAGCCAAGGAAGACCTGTGAGTGCTAAGCAAACCCTCTCTACCTGATCACACTGTTCAATCCTCTTTACAGACAGTTCTGGCCACCCCTTATTGTCTTGGGCTGCCTTCCACAAGTGGTATCCCCACCAGGGTCCCCAGTAGATCGTAGGAAATACTCCCCTGTCTTTGGAATGCCTCTCAATTTACTAACCATTTCTTTCTGCTTCCAGGAGTTTGGCCTGAAATTAGAGCTCAAGGCACTCTGTCCTCACCTCACTCCTACACTCTCTTCAGTCCTACCTCCATCCCTGTCAACCCCAGCCTGCATTCACCTTGGCTGCGGTTCTTATTGGGTTCTTCATACTTATTCAGTTACTTTCCACATGCTACACAGACTTTGTGATAAAGGAAAATACCCTGTACTTGTGGTTGAAATTCAGTTGAATATGACAGGTACTCTTTGTTCTTTTTGTAGTTTATGGTGGGGGTTATGACTGTTTCTTGTTTTCTCTATATTTTTGTTTCTTTTTGTTCATTTGTCTGATTTCAGGCTGATTATAGGCAAAAGAGCACACATTCACTGTCTTCCTAGAAATCCATACATAATTATTGTATTAATAAGAAGCACACAATATTAGCTATTATTGTCATATTTTCCTTAAAATGTGGAACCTAAAATTGTTTTGCATGTATAAAGCCTTTTTCTTTTTCAGGTTATTTGTATACATGGCTCCTTTCTTAATTAAAACAGTTTTATTTTGATGCTTGATTATAGAATTCTCTCATTAAGATACAAAAGTTCTATTTTTATAATAATTTTGATAATCCTATTTCTGGTTGTGGTTCTTGACTTAGAGTATTCATTAAAAAATTACATATAGATAAATATATGAATGCATAATTTTTTGAAGTTGGGCTACATATGCTTTCATGTACCTAAACATTCACTGATTAAGTTATGTGTTATAAATTTGGAGATGACATAGTAGACTTTCAGTAGTAGCAAAGTCTGATTTTCTTAGAATGTATAATGCTTCTTTCATTTACTGTTTCATGTTTTACAATAAGTGTATAATTAAGCAAACATAATAATATTCTGATATTTTTCAATTCACACATTCTGTCAGTATATTCTAAGAGGCTGTGTGGTATGGATGGAAGAGCAGTATAAAGTCTTCATGGACCTCAGAGTGAACTTCCCTTTGAAAACACTAGAAATTAATTTTTTTAGTCAAATAGAGCTATTGTCACAGAACCACATCATAAATTGCTAACATACATGGAATACTTATTATATACCAAGTATTATTCTAAGGTCTTTATTCTAATAATCACCTTCAATTTTCAAAAAAACTGTGCAGTAGATGTTGTTATCTATTATACAATTCAAATAGAAATATTTTAGTTTTGCTTTATTATGTTTAGGAATTCCCTCTAAGTTGTATTTTCCATAAGGTCCTTAATTGGGATAGAAACATCTGTATAGATGTTTGATAAAGAATGAATAGTTGGGGAAGGCAGGAGGTCTCAGTGGATTGAGTGCTCATCTTGCAGCCCCAGGGTCTGAGGATCGAATCCCAGCCCCGGCTCATGTGGACCCACATACTGAACTGGGGTGTGCCCCCCACTTTAGTTCTTGCTGGAGCAAGCTTCCCATGTGGGAGGCCCCTGTCCTGGTTCCTGCCCTGTGCGGTCCCGTGCCAACCCGTGTAATGAAACTATGCAGAAAACCAATGACATGCAGCTATGGACACTGCTCTGGGCCCTCCCCCTTCTCTCTCTGTATCTCTCTCTGTCTCTCTCTCTGTCTCTCTCTCTGTTGAAAACAAAAATGAATCTTAAAATAAAGAAGAATGAATAGTTATCTTAAAATAAGGCTGAGCATAGGAATATAGACATGAACTATTTCTAGTTAATTACTTGGTCAAATTAAATGAAACTCATTTGGAATTAATATTAAGAGTGGGGGAAGCCGGGATGGCTCAGTGGGTTAAGCGCTCACTTTGCAGCGCCGGGGACCAGAGATCGAATCCCAGCCCCGGCCCGTGCGGAACCATATGCTGAACTGGGAGTTCCCCCAGTTCAGTTCTGTCTCTGTCTCTGTCTCTCTCTGTCTCTCTCTCTCTCTCTCTCTATAAAAAAAAAACAATAAAAATAAATAAATATTTAATATTAAGAGTAATTTCTGTATTGTATTATGTTTATTTAATAAAACCCCATCATTTACTTTTGATAAAATGTAATGTTAGTCAATAAGACAATTTAATTTAATTCAACAAATAATTTTAAGGTAAAGAGTGATAGATTTTTCCATTTTGACACATGAAAGATATTTGAATCCTAAAAAGTGGCTGTTTTAATAGATTCATGTGGTAGGAAAACTGTCAGGTAGCCTCTGTAAGTGAGCTGTCATGTTATTTCATTTATTTTTATTTGAACTCAAATTAACTTTGCAGGTTCACAGTTATCTATTGCAAATCTGAACAGTTAAGTAGGGCAAAGGCAAGGTGCGGTTCCATTAAGTGCTAACATATCATTGGCTGTCAGGTGAGCCTTGTTATGCTGTCCATCCTCATTTAACTATCCCACAAGATCTCTTAATGAAGTTAAGCCCCAAGTTCACTGCAATAATTCTGTGGCAAGAGTTTGTGCAATGTAACAATTCATCATTTGTCAGGACGGCACTTTTAGTTTATATACTTAATAAGGGCATCCTCTAGCTTGGTTAATTAGAAGTGAACAGTTTGCATATTTACTAAATGCAGAGTGTCATTGCCACCACGGCCTGTTGCCTACATGAATTATTTCTCTATCTGCAATAAACAGCTGGGTAATTATTACCGCCATAATCAGATAAATTCCCTGTGTAAGGCTCTTCTTACATGGCAATTCTTTGAACTCATCCAAAGCTGAACAAAATTTATGGACTCAAGCAGCTAGGCCACTTTTCCATAATATGATGTCCCTGTTCCCTATTTCAAGGACAGAAGTGGAGCACCATAGATATTGTGTAAACAGGGAGAATAAATATGATTATCTAAAGGTAACAGTTTAATAAACCTCACTTAAATATATTCTGATCTCAGCCAACTAAATATTAGTTTGGCTTTATCTAATTGTATCTATATGACAGGCTCTTTAGTGAAAGCCTCTTAAGAGTTAAAGAAATTAACATTTTAGTTCTCAAGAACCAAATCAGTCTGTCATGTTAACTGTACATTTTATGTGGAATCATCTTGTATGTAAGGATGCAACAATTATAGCAATGAATCTGGTAGAATTTAGATATAACATACTGGAGTGTCTAACTTAAAATACAGCAAATAGTCTATACTTTGGAAATTAATGACATAATGCATATAATATAGTAAAAACTTTAAAATATGAGATGATATCAACCATTTGATCATAGCCATTTCACAGACTATATTTTTAACAAAAAGGCACTACCTTTAACAATTTCAAGAAATTTTAAGGGGATGCCAGGATTGGTCAGTTGTTGAGTGCTTGCCTTGCAGTAGTGAGGTCTGGGGTTCAGTTCCTGGACCCAGTCTGTGCAACCCCATGTGCTAAACTGTGGCACAACTGGTAACTGCCGGGATGGCTCAGCAGTGAGGGCTCTCAACTCCTATGCAGGAGGCTCCAGGTTTGGTTCCCACCCCGTGTGGCCCCATATCCACCTGTGTGGAATGAAACTATGTCACAACTAATGATGTACACCTATGGAGACTACTTAGGGCCATCCTCTCTTTTCTCTCTCTCTCTCTCTCACCTTCTCTCAAAACAATAAAGTAAATCTTAAAAAAAAAAAGTTATAAAAGCAAAGGATATAAAAAGGGGAAAAAAGCTTCATTTCCAAGATAGAATTAATAAATGAAAAAACTTACTATATTGAGTCTAATTACATATTTTTTGAAATTTAACTCTTTACACAATGAATTGCAAGCAATTTATGAATATATATATATATATATATATATATATATATATATATATATATATGAAAATAATACAGGAAATGCAGACCACAGTAAAGGGAGATACAGAACAATAACACTAATGATGTGATGGATCAGGGAATGTGGTTAAGTACGGCCCATTGTCAAAATGGAGAAAACATCACTGCACATGCCAATCAACACTATTCCTAATACCTATTCTGGGAGAAATTTCACACGTGAATCTTCAATGGAGACACCAAATAATGCAATGTAATGAGTAGTAACTTCTGTTAACATTTTTTTTTAACAGGAAAATACTTGTCCAAAATTCAAGCCTGCCTCTTTCTCTCTCTCTGTCTCTTGATCTCTGTTGTGTGTGTGTGTGTGTATGTGTGGTGAAAGGTTGGAGGGTGACATTTGGGGGAAAAATGCCAGAGTGTAGCATTAAATGGTTACTCATTTGAAAGCAAGGGACTAAAACATGATGGACGCAGCCTTGTGGCTCTCCCTTGTGGAGGATTAGAACTTCTTAGCTCTCATTTAGCCTAACTGATCTTTTGACAGGTGATTGATGGAAGAGAGTTCCTACCGCCCCCGCCCCCCCACTCTTTTTAATTCTGTGATAAGGACTGGTTTTGTTTTTTGTTTTTTTTTAAGATTTATTTTATTGTTTGAGAGAAAGTGAGAGAGAGATGGGGGGGGGGGGGGCGGTAGGCCAGGGCCGTCTCCATAGATGTATATCATTGGTTTGTGACATAGTTTCATTTCACACAGGTGGGTGTGGGGCTGCACAGGGCAAAACCAGAACCCAGGTCCTCCCACATGGGAGGTGAGAACCTGTGCCACCATTCTGGTGGTTGCCAGTTGCACTACAGTTCAGTATATGGGTTTGTAAGGGCCAGGGCTGGGATTCAATCCCCGGACCTCACAGTTGCAAGGCAAGTACTCAACCTGCTGAACTATCCCAGCATCCCTGGTAATGCTAGTTTTTAAATTGCTGATTGAGATATAAAGTAGAAATCTGATTCAGGTACTTGATATGTTAATAATATACAAACTTTTTTCATCATACTTGAAGATATGGTTAAAATACTGTGAAAAAGTATGTGAAGAAAATGTAAATAGCGCTAAAAAAAAGGAACTTATAATACTATCCAGTGGACTATTTGGCCTTCATCTTGTTCAGCCTCTGAAGCCTATGACACTGTTGATCACTTTCTTCTCTAATCTCTTTTGTAGCTTGAATTCTCTGACATCACTCTCTCCTGGTTTCTATTTTTCTAATGATTTCTTCATCATTGCCTTTTTCTTGCTTTTATTTGCCAAATCTATTAATAAATATTAGTGCTCTCTCTTAAATGCATTTGCATTTTCACTCTCTATTCTCTGAATAGTCTCTTCCATGTCTATGGCTTCTGCTATCACTTGTATTCTGACGATTCATAAATCTGAATATTCTTCATCCCACAACATTTTCATGTGGACATCCACAGACACCTTCAACCAAACCTATCATTTCTTTTCTTAGCTCTCTGTTCTCAATCCTCATCCATCTATCCTTCCTACAACTGCCTGAATGATTCTTTTAAAATACAAATCTGATCAATAAAATCTGTTCTATCTCCTTCCTTTTAAGGCTTTTACAGTAAAAGATGACTTAGAGGTCCTAGAAACATGAACTATAAACACTAGGATTATATTTCAGAATATCTTCTTAGCATAAAAATTAAGCAAACTCAAAATGAATACTAGTGTTATATTCTTAAGTTTTTATAATATTTAAAAACATGGATCTTTGAGGGAAAAATATTCTTAAAATATTATTGTAAAATGGGAATTCCCAGAGTGTATGCATAGAAAGAATACTGTGATAAAGAGGAAGTGTATGCAACAGTATCATATTACAAAAGCAGTGAATTCATAAAGCATCACTTTTTTTTAATTTTAGTTATTTATCATTACCCCTTTGAATGCTTTGTAGCTTTTTCCTTCTTGTTTCCTTTCTAATCTACTCATTTCCTCTGTTAGGAGTGACATGGAACAAACTGAAGAAAGAAAGTCACTCTAGTTTGTTTCTCACTGTGTTCTTTCTACTAGTATTTTATAATCTCTTCTTATCTAGCCCAACAGTATATAGAATGGGATTCTGTTTGGCATTCAGATGAAAGTGATTTCCAAGATGGATTAGAAGACAACAGGTCAATAATTAGTGTTCTAAAACTCACTATATAATTTTGTGAAGTTATGTGTGAGATACTGTGGTGTGTTATTGCTTTATGACACCATGAAGATTTGTTTAGAGATGCTCCTGGTCTGTGCTGAGTGGATTGCATGAAAAAGCAGTGGCAATTATTTTTGCTTTCAAATCAAGTTAACTTGGGGAAGCCAGGATGGCTCATTGGGTTAAGTGCTCTCTTTGCAGCCCTGGGACTGAGGGTCAAATCTCAGCCCCCGCTGGTGTGGATCCCTATGCTGAACTCGGGTGTGGCCCCAGTTCAGTTCTCGAGGAGGGGGTGGGGGTGGAAGCTTTCCATGCAGGAGGCCCCAACCCAGTTTCCTCCCTGCGAGGTCCCCGCCCACCTGTGCAGGATGAAACCATGTTAAAAGCTGATGAGGAACAACTATGGAGACTGTTCTGGGCGCCCTTCCCCCCCCCCACTTCTCTCTCTGTCTCTGTCTTTCTCTCTCTGTCAAAAACAATAAAACAAATCTTTAAAATCAAGTGAACTCATTTAAAGTGAGAGAGAACATATGATCTTTTTTTTTTTTTCTTGAGGAAACACAAAGTAAATAAGATCTTGCAATTATTCTCATATGAAATGGGACTTTTAGGTACCTCAGCTCTGTACTCTACCCTAAACAAAACTCCTGTGGCTTGAGCCCCATCCTCCACAGCTGAGTCAGTGTGGAGGGACTCAAAGGACAGAAGAGAGCATGATGTGCCTTGATCTACCTTTATATGTCTCAATCACCATCTGTAAAGTCATTTCATTTCACAAAGCACAGGAACCTTGTTAATAACACCTGCCCCTTACCACCCCCAGTGTAACGTTGAGGATGATTTAATGTCTGTGAAGTACTTGAAGCTCCTGAAGATAATGCATGATGTAAATACGTATTATTATTGTTATGCCATTATGGTGCTTAGCTACATGTCACTCTCAATTATTTGACATCATATATGTTATTATAAAATTTCACTTCCTTTTAGAGAAACTGTCCAGAATACTAAAAAGAAAATAATTTTAAAGTGAAATATGTGCATATTTTTAGGAAGAATACTATACAAAAAAAATTCTTTTCAACTGCATTTATTCTAAAGAGCCAGGAGAAGAAGAAAAAATGATTTTCATGAATGATCCTTGAATAGAGTCTTAATGCTTTTTTAAAATCATGCAAAGTAGGCAAATGAAATAAAGGGGCAATTGGATGATCCCTTTTTATGATCAGAGTGAAGTCATGGTATTGTAATTTTATAACATCACCATTACCTTCCTTTTCACTTTATCTTAGTCTGAAAATGTCTACTCGATAGAGTACAAATTTGCTGGCATTACCATGAGAGCCCATTTACCTTTGGTCAGGAAATCTTTCTTCTACCCTAACATGCATTTCCCCACTTTGCTGATGATGGACCAAGGCTACCAGAGAAAGCGAGAGTTTCTTGTGAATCATCTCACCTCATTTCATCACACTTTCCTCTCTCCCAGCTCTCTGTTTAAGTAAATGCCTATTCACTATTTGGTTTCCACCTCTCAACGCCACCATATACTGATCTCTCTAATAGGGAGTGAGCTCTCTGAACTTCAGAACTGCATGTTTATTTCTTTGTAGACTTATTCTGTCAATAGTCAAGTTATCAACTATTAAGTTTGCCAGCTGGGAAAGCTGGGATGGCTCAGCGGGTTAAGCGCTCGCTTTGAAGCCCTGAGGACCGAGGATCGAATCTCGCCTCTGGCACAGGCGGACCCACATGCTGAACTGGGGTGTGCTTCCCAAATGCGGTGAGGCCCCCAGTTCAGTTAAAAAAAAAAAAAATTTTGCAAGCTACTTGAAGTCAGGGACTGAGCTTTATACATTTTTATTTCTTTTAATATTTTAAACATACCTGTATATGGTGACTATGAACTGTGTAATGTTGAATTTTACACCTGTTACCTATGTAATTTTTGCCAACCAATGTCACCCCAATAAACTTAACAATTAAAAAGATGACACATTAAAAAAATACTTATGACTGACTGACTGACTAAACAAATCAATATCAATTTTATTCATGATATTAACTCTTAAAGTAAGCCTAGCTAGTTGAAGAGAAATTGATTTATTCTGCAACAATAAAAGGATTTTTAAGACTAACCAAAAAGTTTTTTTATGAGAAGACTTTTCTAGATGCTTCCAAAAAGTCAAAGGCTCCACTCCAGGTTTCGGAGTAAGACCTGGAATTCAGGAGCAAGACCTGGAATTCAGGAGCGACCTGAGTACTTGAATGTTAACAGCCAGGTGGTTTATATGGTCTGACTGACTCAAAGTGAAGTTTTGTTTCTACAGCAGATATTTTGGGTATCTTAGTGACTTCCAGATAATCTGTTCTAGGGTTTTATCAGTCTCAAAGTATTTTGGGGTGTCACACATCAAGTCTAAGCATATAACTGGCTTTACTCATGGTTACTATTTTTACTTATATTTTAGATTTAGCTATCTCCTTTTGCTTTTCTTGTCTTATTTGGTTAAATTAACATGGCTATCTTGAGAGCAGTTATTAGAGATAAAATGTAAGTGCATTCAATAAATTTAACTAACATGCTTTTATGTGGTCCTAATATACCACAGCAGAAACTAATGCTGTTTTATCCTGAAGTCTTCTTACAACAGAAACACATCACTGACTTTGCCATCAAAACAGAGTAAGGACTCTAGAAAATTGTTTAAATCCATTTCCTTGGAACTATTTTTTCTTAAAGGTAGTTCAAGATGATGGCAGTTTTGTTTTTATTTGAGAAATTGTGTAATATTGTTAGCAGTTCCCTCTGAAATTTTGAGGATTTGTGCTTTTAAAACAATTCACATGTAATTTTTCATTTCTCTGGCAAATTTATGACTTCCATGACTTCCATTACAGCATTGTAATGTACATATCTTACCTCACCTGTCATACTTCATGGTGCTGTAGTTAACATGGTGATATTCATATGAAGATTATTACTGAATATAATTGCATCTCTTCATGATGTCATACTAGGGAGTAGAACTGAATCATCTCAGTTCCCCAGCAGAGCTGACACTTTTCATCACTAGTCTAATGCCTCCCCCCTCCTTCCCCAACACCTCCCCCTGTACCATCAGGTAAGCACTAAACTGTTTAAATGCATCTATGAGTTTTTGTTTCTTTGTTGAGTGAAGTCATATAGTTCTTGGGTTTTTTCTGTCTGGCTTGTTTCATTTAGCATGATGATCTCAAGTTCCATTCATGTCACAAATGGGAATAGTTCATTTTCTCTTATAGCTGTGTAATATTCCATTGAATAGATGTACCACAGCTTCTTTATTCAGTCATCTATCAAAGGGCACTTTGGTGGTTTCCATGACTTGGGGACCATGAACAACACTGTGATGAACATTGGGGTACATAAATCTTTGCAGACTAAGGTTTTCAAAATTTGGGGGTAGATAACCAGCAAGGTGATTGCTCGCTCATAAGGTAGTTCTATTCCCAATTTTCTGAGGACCATCCACACTGTCCTCCATAGCGGTTGTACCAGTTTGCACTTCTGGCGAGTCCTCAGTGACTCTGGAGCTGCCATTCCAGGGACCGTACTCTGAGAACCACTGTCCCAGGCTGAGAGCCTGGGTCCTGGTTTCACCCTCCTTCCCCAGAGATGCAGCTCAATGTGGCTCCATCCCTCTTCTAATTAAACCACCAGAGGTGATGAAATGTATCATTAGTTGGTTGATAAATATAGCTAAAGGGATGCTGGCACCTAGTATTTCTTGTATTAGAATGATTATAACATGGTATGGAGTTAAAGAATCTGCAAAGCTAAGGGTTCTAATTCCATTTCTGCCATTAGCTCATTGGATATTCAGAGTAAATGGATATTCAGTTTCATCTCTTTATGTGTTTTCATATTTGTAAAATAGGGAAATTAGCAATACCTACTCCATATACAAGATCACACAACTGATTTTGGAGGAATAGTAATAAGACATTACACCTGAAACAAAAACAACCTGAAATTATTTGGAAAAATTTTAGCTGTTTTAAAAATACCAGATTTAAAAATCCCTGCATAAAAAATAGACAGTTTTTTAATGAATTTTGTGGGTAAACCTAGTTGGAGTGCTTTCCATCATTCAATCTTCAATGAGATTATAATTTTTATTGTATCCTGTACACTCAGCTATATCTTCATCCCTAGTGATGTAACAAAAACTTATCTCAGATAAATAATTTATTCAACTCATCCTATTGGTCATTTAACAAACATTATTTGACATAGCTATAAACTGTGATGTTCAGTGTATCTTTACAGTCTCAAGTATAGCAATAAATCAGTTAGAAAAGTAAGATTGATTAATTGTATTAGTTTATTAAATTAATTACTTTGTGTTTAGAGATTTCCCCAGATTAGTTTTTCTAATGTTTTGTCAAGTTCCTTGGATTTATTTTTAGGGTTTCCCAGTTCCTCCTGGGTTTATTGTGTGTTTTCTTTATATACTGGAAGTTCACATTCTTGTATACATTTCTCAGTTTTAGCTTTCCTTTTTAAGCTCCCCAGGTACACACTGTTCATATTTTACATTTCCATATCCCAAAGATGGGCTGTTCAAATAATTCACAGTTTTCATATTGTGTCAAGTCCTATGTACTTCATTGTATCTCAGCTGTTCCTGGATATTTTCACTGTCTTGGGCCATTTTGCTTTCTTAGGTGAGATCTCTTCATATTCATTGCATCATCATTTATAGAGCACAAACTTCTTTGTAGTTGTATTTCTTATTTTCGTGATTGTTCAGAAAATTACTGTACTTATCTTTGGCATGACAGAAATTGGATGCAGGCACAACTGAGTAAATATCCTTGTAGTGGCAGTTTCTTGGTCATTTTAAATTATCTTAAAGACTTACAAGAGGAATTATAGACAAAATATGTATTTTCTTTTACATAAAATAAAAACATAATGCAACACATAGGTGATGTAATGTAGATTTGTACATCTGGAAACTAATTGTTACCAATCAATGTCACTGCAATAAATTTAACAATAAAAAAAGTGCACAAAAAGGAAAGGTGAAAATTAATAATATATTGTTTTTTAATGGAACATATGCTTATATTTTTTTCTGGTAAAAATTCTCATTTATTCATATGTAACTGCCTTGAAATTTGTACCTTAAGGACAAAGAAAGGTCACCAGTCTCTCTAACTCCTGGTTCTTTGTCAAAAATGGACACAGTTAATGAGGTTTGTTTGGTACAGAACAAATTCTCAGACACAGATAGAGATCCTTTCAATGGAAACAAATTTGTTTGGCTTTACCAGGTTACTTAGCGATTAATAATAGCCCTGCGATGCAGGTCAGAAAGGTCATTGTACCAGCTTGCCAACAATCTAAGTGTGTAGCTAGCCCAACTCTGTGGGCTCAGAAGCCCCCAGAACACTGTGCATAAAGGAAAACAGGCAATTTTCTGATTCCTTTTTTCATATTAATAAGCAATTTTGAAGAGAAAGGTGGTAAAATGAGGGCCATGCCACTCCAAGTAATTCATTTATTTTGCAATTTAATCTTATGTTGAAAAAATGGCTGTGCTGCCGTGGTGGAGCATGGTGATTTTTAACCATCAGTGTGTTTCATGAGTAACCTTGTATGAAGCGTTGTATTAGTGGCCTTTACAGGAAATTGCCACAAAAATATCTCTAGACACTGAAGTAGAAATGAGAATCTTTTCTTATTTTGGAAGTTTCTTCTCTACTTTCCCTGATGTCTTTGAGGTAAATACACATGATCTACTTAACATTTTACTTGTAGAACTAGATACTAAGTTACATATCTATTTTAAAAAAATACAATTTCAAAACATTATTTTAAGATGAATGGTTAAATTTCTTCTATTAAAGTGCAGGATTTACTTTTTTATATTTGATAACATTAATTTGTTTAGCATGTTTTTTAATGTAGTATATTTTTAAATCTGATATTTTAACTTAAATTTCTAAGATATACACATATAAGTGACAAAAAAAGTGTCATTACTTTAATGGAATTTATTGAACTCAGAAAGCCATGAATTTATTCACTTAATTTAGCTGTTATTCTAATTATCTATATAATTGGATAAAATGTCAGCCTTCCAAGTGCAGAATAATATATGTAATCATGTTGATAGCATTTGAACTGTTAACAGAAGTAAACTTACAATAAATTGAGCACATGTATAAAAAGCCTGTCATGCTTTTAAAATTAGCCCATCAGTTAGTATACAAAATAAATGATTAGAGATTTTTCAATACAAAATCAAAATTTAAAGGAAATCAGTAGATCAAATGTTTTCTTGGGGTATTTAAGTAGGTCTGAAATAGTTCATCTTCAGCCAAAGAAATAAATATAGCACTTCACTTATGCTTTGCATTTGGCATAGTTACTCCACTACTGAAATTAATCATAATATATAGATATTTGATTCTAAAAATTTAACCACTGAAAAGAATCACTGTAGGTGCAGGAATGTACAGATAAGTTAAATGACACCATTGATTTTGATGGATGTGGATGATGGTTGCCCCTTAAAAACTTACTTGATTATCGTCAGTGAAATAATTAAAATGTAAGCAGAATTTTTAGTATCGTAAGTAAGTGCAGACTGTTTTGATGCAGGGAAGCACTGGAGGAGTTTGCAGAGATGAAGGAGCGAGAAGAGAAGAAGGCCGACCTCAAAAAGGAGGAAAGGAAAAAAGATTACCAAGCCCGAAAGATGCATTACCTCCTCAGCACAAAGCAGGTTGGTCTAACCTGTCCCCGACAGCTCCGATGAGCCGCGCAAGCCCCTAGCCTGACAGAGATAAACTAGCAGGCAGAATGGGACATGACTTGTTGAAAAGATAGCACAAAGACACTCCTTCGAGTTCAATTCTGTGCTTCTGTGTCGGTGCACGCAGACACCGTGGTTCTCGGTGACAGCAGCTTCATAGAGGCAGCCTCTGCGACACTGGCTGAAAGGTCCCAGTCAGCGGTGTGCCCACTGCCACTGTGACAACACAGCACACAGGCACAGCCTCCCTTCCCAAGCCCATTCTGGGTGGCTTAGAGCTGTGTTGTGCATTGATCCAGAATGAACAACTTATTAAGCTGAGGTAGCTTTCAGGTTTTCTTTTCATGGAGCTCAGGTTGATATTAGAACCATTCTTGCACCCTTCCCAAATACAAGTTTTCAAGGTATAGCTTTTTAGAACAAAAGTTCTTCCGCAATGACATCTTCACCTAGAAAATAAATGTGGAATTTGGAATACCTAGGAATTTATTCTCTTACATGTGGTAAAAGTTCAGTGCCTCGGATCTTGATGTGGTTCTAAGAACAAATACACTGCATGTAAATAATTCTGGTCATAAAGAGATGTGGTTTAAAAAAAAAAAAGCATGAATATGAGGCTTGAGTTGTGTTTTATTACATGAGATTCAGGTAGGAAACTAGCAATTTCTGGTTTGGTTTTGTTTTTCTTCTAGACTTTCAAGTCCAGTCTCATAGTTCTAGCTAGAGTCACATGTTTAAATGTTTTCAGGCATGGGCAAGTCAAGTCCCAGAGGTGGAGGGTGACGTCTGAGACTGAATGTCATTCTTAGAGGCTTCCAAATTAAAAAACATAAGTACAGGGCTGGCCATATACATTCGGAACACAGACTTCCTGTACCTCTAGGCTCTATTTCATAGTCTAAATAACAATACTTTTCAATACTGATGACTATTTTAATATATACTTGGATCTGTATAGCTGAGTTATCTTCGTTTAACAGGTAAGGAAACTAAAACAGGGATAATCATGTGACTGATTTATAGACACAAAATTGGTTGTAATAGATATGGTTCTCAAATTAAGGTCTTTTGACTCTAAATACTTATGCAGTAATTTAAAGACAATTTTTTAAAAAGTCAAAGTATTTTTACTTTTTATTATAAAATTCATAACAACATAATATTTTTGGCTATATGAATGGTAAGCTACCTTTTTTAAAATATAGAATTAAAAACTAAGAATTCCTTTGAGCAAAATATTTTTTCTTTTTTAACTTTAGTGAAACTAGTCATTTTAATTTTGATGAAATGGAAGGGGCCATAAATATATCCTTCAGTTATTTAAACCTGATAGTAATTCTTAAGCAGGGTTGTTTACTTTATAACTCTGAACACTCTGTACACTTTCAATCTTTCTTAGTCTGAGTTCTAATTATGGTGTTTATACTTATGATGTATAGTGTAATAGAGAAAGCAATTTTTTAAGTGGTGAAATTCAATTTCACAAATTATTAATTCTGTTTCATCTAGGGGTATTTAGATATTGAAAATATAGTGGAATCATTAAGGAAGTCCATAAAGAATTAGTTGTTTTGCTATGCTAATAAAAATAATAGAAAATATTCATGTGCCAGAGTATAGTACTTTTTAAAACTATTTTGGTTTCATTTCCATTTTTAAATTAAGTGCCTGGTTTATTTTACAATGACCATTTGACTCAACTTGTGGATCTTAATGAATTTTCTAATAATATCACCATTGTGTTTTAAGTGTATTTGTGTTAACAAATATGAGCTGTCAGAGCCCTATGCTATTATTCTCCTTATTTGTGCAATGCTGGCAATATATCATATTCAGAGCTTGGTTTAGTGATCACTTGTCTCCAGAAGTCCCTGGTGTCCAATGAAATGATTGTTTTTGAGGTGCTGTGGGTACAGTAGAAAAAGCATGTGTACTGATAGCAGGGACCAGGCTCTCCCACTTAGGATAAGAAAAAAGGATGTTACCTTGAATTTTCTGAGCCTCCTTTTTGCTTAGTGCCTTGAAAGACTATTGGAAGGATTAAATGTAACGTATTTAAAATAGTACCAGTCCCAAAGAGAGCATTCGGTAAATGATAATCTTATTACAGTAGCTCTGTTAAGCGCAAACTCAAGCAACTAGCACTCTCAAGCAACCAGCAAAAAAATTGAAGGAGCAATACTACCTTTATCCAGCATGAGTGCCAGTTAACTGAATATACTGTATTAGAATTTAACCTGCCAAGGATAAACTAAGATTCTACACTTTTATTATTTTCCTTTCTCTTAGCTATTGTAAGTGTTCATTTTCTTCTTTTCTTTCCTTTAGTTATTAATGAAAATTAGTTAGAAATCTTTATAATGCTGTTTCCCCCTCACTCTACACCCTCCATTTTATATCTGGTTTCACATATCTGAGGGCAATAAAGGGGAAATTGTGTTCTCAAATCATCTCTCTTGGAGAAAGGGTATAAAAATATCAGTTTGTTTGTTTTTTTTAATTTAGCTCTGAAAAGTTGGTATACTTTGTTAAAATGATCTTACTATTTGATCCCATGTAACTAAAGATAAAAGGACAACCTTCTGAACTATGTAAATGCTTTTTTTCCCAAGGCAAACTTTTGTTGTTGCTGTCGTTGCTGTTGTTGTTGTTGTCGTTGCTGTTGTTGTTGTTGTTGTTATAAAATAGAATAGTGATGTCATCCTACTCTTATCTGTTTACTTTGGTCAGGGGATTAGTTGTACTGACCAGATGGTACTGAAAGCTTTAAACATTTTATTTCTTATATCCACCAAATTTGCTTACTAGCTTTACATCGGTATTTTTAATCATAATAAATATAAAGAGGTTGAGTTTTAAAACTGACATCACAAGTCGTAATTATAAACCATCCTCACCTAGGCCAAAAATGCAGTATTTTATCTTTCCCTAAACAAAAATATGTGACACTAAGATTTAATAGACTGAATACAAATCTTAGCTTTAAAATATACTAGTTAATAACTCCAACTAACATATTTTTGAGTACCTACAATCTGACACTGTACTAGGACAGGACATATAAATGTATACTACATGATTCTTCACCTCAAGGAGTAGCATTAAATTTAATTTCAGTCTAATGCCAATTTCTTTTTAGTAGAAGGAAATTGACAACTTACTATTATAGTTTATATAGGTAGTCTCTGAAATTAACAACCATTCATGTTCATGATTTTGCTGCTTCCATTTACTATTTTGTTTATTTTAATAAAAATTTTTACTTTTTAAACCTAAGGAAGACTTAGAGAATGAAAGACACATACTTGAGGCTGATATTGTTACTGATACTCTTGGCATGACTTGAGTATTGGAAAGAAGTTAAGCTGTAGATTTGAAAATGTTCCTGAATTAGATGTTTAGAGATTAATTTTATTGCTTGTTTTAAGAATTTTGATTTCAAACTTTATTAAATATGCCTTTAAATACCAAGTATGAATTGAGTATTTGTTTTGTAAGACTTGTGTAAGTTTGTACTCTCAATTTGTGCAGATACTTGAAATTTTAATCAATTTAGAGTGTAAATAATCTTTATAAGAAGTATATTAGGATAAGAAATATTCTGTTTATTTGCTTAAAAGAATACATAGTATTTTAGCAAAAGGAGAAACACTATTTTATTAGTGATATAAATAATTTAGAAATGATTTTACTTCTAGTTTGTAAAATACTAATTTTTATACTAAACTTTCATAAGTCCAGTGTAGCTTAACTTAGATGAGTAGAAGTAAAGCATTAATTCAGACAAATAATGGTTCAGAAGAGGTGAATATTTTTGTAAGCCAAAATTGTACTTGTGAATTCAAACATAGATAATAAATGAAAGCATATATTATTTAATGTTTTCATAATTTTAGGACAATTTGCTGATATACAGACATACTCATATTGATAGCATAGTTTTGAAGTCAGTTTTAAGCTTATTTTATTACAAATCCAATTTATATCTTAAAATAGTTCTAAAATCTATTACTAATTTTTATGGTTATTAATTATCTCATATCTATGCAAGCAAATATGTTAGCATGAATGGAAGTTACACAACCAAATAACTAATATTGCACTGAGAAAATTAATAGACCCCTCTGGGTTTTATTAATTAAAAAGTTCAAGTCATATTAAAGCACCTTTTGTATATGTTTATTTCAATCAGAAAGCTGAATATGGTAACTCATTTGCATAAATAATCAATCACCATTTACTAGTAGTAATAAGGTTAATTTGCTGCTACAGACATTATAAGATTAGTCAATTATATTTCTTAGAAAATACTGTTTGTTATGCACCCCATCACCTGTAAAACAGGATTGGGTTTAGCACCCTTATTAAATGAACACATCAAAAAAATCTTTGTCCCTGTAAAAGTTTTATGAAAAGAAGGCTAATTTTAGTTGATTTGAATAAGTAAAATGCAAACATTGCCTCCATTTGTAAATTTAATTTATCTTTCTGCAAAGATTGATTATTCAATAAAGTTATTTATTTTGATTCAGTAACCAGTCACACTAAATCTAACACATATAGGACATATTTCCTTTGAAGAAAATCTCATTTGCAGATTTGTTTTATTCCAGATAAACGGACTTTCATTCCCTTGTCCTTGATCTTGGGTAATAAATTATGTTGTCTGCACCACCTACTGGTAGATATATGCAAAGGCCTAGTGTTGAATTCATTAAAAGATGCTGCCTCTAAAATGTTCCCAGAGTTTTTAAAGACCCTTCTGAAGATCAGCAAAGTTACAGATACAGATGTGAAATTCAAAACCCAAATCATAAAATGTTAATGTTTAGAAATAGAAGTTGTTACATAGAATTATACACATTAATAGTTTCCTGATTAGTAAAAATATTGCCCTGGTTTTTATTTTAATATGCTAATAATAAAGGATAAATAAATACAAAATATGTTAATTACTCACTGTAACTATGTATATTTATTTTAGTTATGACATTCAATAATTTATACATTAAGAAATATAGTAAGTCTTCCAAAGTATTTATTGCTTTTACTTCTATCTTCCCAATATCATAAGTGGAGCGATTCTGTGCCTTACATATATTAAATACCGTACACAAGATGTGATTGCTCACTTTTAATGTGAGCTGAGGAAATCATACAGGAACAACAGTCTGCCGGTGTGCACCTACCTCTGTGTGAGTGTGTGAGTGTGTCTTGTATGATTGTATATGTGGTATATTTGGAAAGGGTCTTTGGAGACACTTCTCATAAAGCATTGTTTTTAGGCAACATTATACCACAGCAATGGCTGGGAACACTCATGTGTGATGTTAAAACATACTCCTGTAATGACCCTCCAAAGTACATGTTTAGATCTCTTGAACCTTATTGCAAAACCACCTCTTTGACTTCAGAGTATTAATTTTGTTCCTTCCCAGTTTCTCATTTGGGGCATTTCTTTCTCTTTCTTTCTCCCTCCTTTCTCTCTCTGTGTCTGTCTCCCTTTTCATTTTCATGAAATACATGCAAAGGATGTATGCCTTGATATTAATGGTTCTTAGTACTCTTATATCTACCATATTGAGTGTTATATTTACGATTATTGTGATTTGATGTAACCTGATTTGGGACATTCCCATGATTCCTTGCTTCAGCTTTCTGTTCTGTTTATACTTACTTTACAAGCCTTTTTAAAAATGTTGTCCAAATCAGTCTTTATTTTGTTCAATAACTCTAACCTCTTCCTGGTTGTCCAAATTATTTAGATCTTTGGCACTTATGTATTTTTTGTGTCAAATCACAAATTTCTTTCAATTCATTCTTCCAGGTTTTTTAAAAATCAGTTTCATCAGTTCCATTCCTTGAAGCTTGAGCAATGGTAACAATCTCTAAAATGATTTTGAGGGGAAGCCAGGATGGCTCAGTGGGTTAAGCGCTCACTTTGCAGCCCCAGGGAACGAGGATCAAATCCCTGCCCCGGCCCATGTGGGCCCATATGCTGAACTGGGGAGTGCCCCCAGTTCAGTTCTCACCGGGGTGAAGACCCCGGCCCAGTTCCTGCCCTGTGCAGCCCCACTTCCACCTGTGGAATAAAACTATGTGGAAAAACCAATGATGTGCAACTATGGAGACTGTTCTGGGCCCTCCCCCTTCTCTCTGTCTCTGTCTCTGTCTCTCTCTGTCAAAAACAATAAAAAAGTAAAATAAAATAAAATAAAATTTTAAAATGATTTTGCTCTATCATATGCCTTTTAAACTAGATCATAAACCTCCAAAGTTTCCCTGTTGTCTATAAGATAAAATCTAACATTTTCAATATAAG
>PVKE010021436.1:0-26532 GCA_004027555.1 Craseonycteris thonglongyai | reverse complement strand
GGGGAAAGCCGGGACGGCTCAGCGGGTTGAGCGCTCGCTTTGAGGCCATGAGGACCGAGGATCGAATCCCGGCTCCGGCCCAGGCAGGACCCACGTGCTGAACTGGGGAGTTCCCACAGTTCGGTTCTCTAACTGTCTCTGTCTCTGTCTCTCTCTCTATCTGTCAAAAAGTAAAATAGAAATAATTATGCACTGAAGACAAAAAGATAATTTCTCTCTATAAATGTGAAAAGATAAAAAAAAAAAAAAAAAAAAAGAAAAATATTCAACTAGAGAAGGAATCTGAACTCTGTAGGCCACAGAGGTTACAACAGAACTTCAAAATGGTATAAGAAGTTCTTAGTGTGTGTGTGTGTGCGTGCGTGTGTGCGTGTGTGTGTGCGCGCAGGTGCGTGCAGTCCATGAACACATACAGAACACAACTTAAAAATCAGATTTTCTCCTCCAGGTGTTATTGGTAGTTACTCCTAATCTGAGGCTATTTACATGTTCCTTAAAATTCAGAGATTATGGAACCTTCAGGTAGCAATGATAATTTGTCCATAAAGAGTGTGTTTTATCAGTATACCTCTGAACCTTGCCTTTGTTCCCACCTGGGTTTTTTACAGCCACAGGGCTTAGTGGTGGTGGAAAAGGCCTGAAGGCAATTGCAAAATTGCCACACAAAAGGCCATTTCTTACCATTTTGATAAATTCCCACTGAAAACTAAAAATCAGTCACCACTTCATAAAGTTCTTTTTAACCAAAAGAAGTGCTTTGTCTTTAGTAAATGAGCCTGAGAATATTTTTTGTCTCTTGGAGGAAAATATATCAGTATCATAAAGACCATTTTTTCTAAACAATCCCATAAACTTAGGTCCAAGAAAGCATTATTGGGCTCTCAGAGAGGATATCTGTCTGTATGCTTAGGAACTTTCCTTGCAAAAGGCAAAACTTCTTGTAAATGCCTGATGCCAACAACTGGCTTGTTCAACCTAACATCCCAAATCAGAATATTCAGGTACATCAGAATTTTTGAGTACCCTTTCTGTCAAGGATATATATTTTAATCTGTTCTTTAGAAATATACAAGAGCAACTTTCCTTAAGAGAAATACTTTTAAGCATCGTAAGTTAAAATAACAGAATTTAATGTCTCATATATTGTCAGGCATTAAATGTTATATCAGTTAAATGTAAGTTTAAGATGGAAAAATTAGACTGGTTCAGGATTCAACAGATCCTCAGGATTATGATTTAATTTGATGCATAGAATTTGGGGCATGGAAACCCAGGCTGTGGGGTGAGCTGTGGAACCCCACAGGCCATACAGCCTCTCTCACCCAAATTCCAGAGAAGGAGCCAACAGCCTAGAAATGTGTGACTTCCCAGATCCGGTTTCTAGGAATGTGTATTTTATCTGCAACGTCTGCCATTGCTTTTCTCAACTGTCACCTGAGAACATGTTACCGTCAGCTCTTTAAACGTAAGCAGATGATTTCACGGTCAATATTTTTCTTTTTCTGCAGAATTCATCTAAAGGTGCCCAAGCTCCATCTCCATGGGGAGCCAGTGGAAAGTAAGTCCATTTTTCCAAACTAAAGACAATTAGAGCCGCTGTCTGATGCTGGTCAGTGTGCTGTTTGGCTTACAGTGCCCTGAGGTGCTTCCCCACCTCTCCTGGGACCAGGCTTTCCACCCTTGTTTTCCTATGCTCTCCTCTTCCAGGAGCACTGGAACCCCATCCCCCATGTCTCCCAACCCCTCCCCCACCAGCTCCGTGGGATCTCAGGGGAGCCTCTCCAGCGCCAACACCCTGTCCCCTTCGACCATCGTCAGCATCCCACAGCGCATCCACCAGATGGCAGCCAATCACGTCAGCATCACTAACAGCATTCTCCACAGCTACGACTACTGGGAGATGGCGGACAACCTGGCCAAGGAAAACAGAGGTGTGTGTGCCTCTGGGAGTGTGTGCATGGTCCAGCCACAGCTCAGGGAGACGGGCTGACCCTCGGGCATCAGCAAACAAGTCCTCATCATTTACCAAAGTAGAACTCGTAGAAGCTGTCACCTGTTGTGTGAAACATTTTTGGTCCTCTTTCCCTCACTCAGGGCTTCCAGTGCCTTTACCTACTACCTTTATCTTCACTGTGGAAGATTCAAAATTAAGGGATAGGTAGAGATGATATAGACCAAATAATATAAATAGATACAGATAGACACACATAATGTGTTTCCCTTTAGACAGCATCTGGAAGGTAAGGATTATATTTTATTCTACTTAGTATGCCCAAAACCTGCACAATGCCTAGTAGTTGGAGATCAGAAATATTGATTAATTAATTAATAAGTATGTTACTAGTTATTTAAGTGATAGCTGCTTACCTCTAAAAAGAGGGTGTTTTACTTATAGCAGTAAACTAATATATTTTTTAATGTTTATTTTTACTGATTCTAACTGTGGCTAAATTTATAAAGTACAAGTAACTATAGAGAAAAACTTTTTACATCAACAGTAATCTTATCACCAAGAAAAAAATTACTGTTAACATTCTGCTGAAGTTTCTTCTAATCTCCTCCAAATATGTATGGTTTTTACCAAAATAAGATCATAATATGTATACAGTGTTGTATCCTATCTTTTTTCACTTACCATTCTATCAGGTGTTTTCCCATGGCACTGGCTAGTTCAAAAATACCCTTTATGATGGTTTTACCATATTGACATAATAGTGGTTAAACATTCATAAAGTATCATGATTTCTCATATCTTTCCCCTATTATTGGACAGTTAGGTTAAGTCCAATTTTTTCCACTATTACAAATAATGTTATTAATATTTTTGTATAAATTATTGTCTATTTTTTTATTATTTTCATAGGAATATTTTGTGGAAATAGAATTTTAGAGTCAACAGGTAGAGATATTGTTAAATATCTTGATATCTATTGTGAACTTTTTTCTCAAAATATTATACCAACTTACTATAGGTAAGAGTACAAATCTGGTCACTTTCGAGCCATTAAATGCACATTTTGTTCCCATGATAGCGTAAGTCTCTGAGGACAAGACCAGAATATCCACAATGTGATGAGGAATTTATGGCACAGATATGCAGATGTCCTGAGTACATGACATTGGTTATAAAACCAAATAGTGTGTGACATGCAGCCCGGAGTTGGTGGCCCGGAAACTCCAATGGGAAGCCAGCATAGAACAGTTTTGAAAAGAAATAGTAGTTGAGTCGCTGAGATGGAGTGGGTGCACAGGTGGACAAAACAGCAGAGACAAGTGTGTAAAATTTCATGTGGCCCGTTTGGAAGACGCTGAGTAGGCCAGGTTCCTGGTGGCAATGCCAGCAGCCCACTAGATGTCTCCTAGCAGAGGGCTCAGTGCCACATGTCTAGCACAATGCTGGCATCGTTCCTGTGACCCGCTCCTTCTCCTGTCCAGCTCCTGGGCTGCCCTGGCCACCTTCCCAGCCACCTGGTACTAACCCCTCTGTTGCCTTCCCAGCAGGACCTCATTCAGCATATGTATTAGCACCTTTGAAAAACTTCTCCCATTACTTCCTTTGAGGAAGGAAGTATTGTTCCGTCATCCAGTTATGACACCATAGCAGCCATATGAACTTGTCTCTATTAACCACTAAGCTGTGATCTTGGAGAGATTGTTCATCTTGACACACTCCCTGCCTCCACCTGCCTGTGCCCAGCATAGCACCTTGACACATAATAAATGTTTAGTGAAAGGATAGACCCAGAGGATGTCCAGGGGCTAAAAGAAGACCTCAGCAGAGATGAGTCAGATGAAAATCAGAACCATCTGATTTCCCCCCACCTAGGAGCCAGGACTCGCTCCAAGGGCTCAGCACATGCCACAGCTGAGTCCAGATGACAGAGCCACCACCCACCCACAGGGCAGGAAGCATTACTGCACAAGGAGAACGCAGTCTGAGGGCGCCAGTGTTCTTTGCTGTTTGGCTGTTATTTATTTGAATAAAAAAATGGCCAATAGAGTAGATATTTGGAGAGAGAATGAGGTCTCCACCTTTGGTTTTCATTCTGTTCAGTTGAATGCTAAGGTCACACGATAGAACCTAGAATGCATGCTTTATGGAGACCACTAATGGAATTTTTTAAGTTACTCAGGTCTCTGAGGTTAGCACACTTGCCATGTGTGACACTCTAACTACACTCTCTGCCCTCTAGAATTCTTCAACGACCTGGACCTGCTCATGGGACCCGTCACCCTGCATAGCAGCATGGAGCACCTCGTCCAGTACTCCCAGCAGGGCCTTCACTGGCTGAGGAACAGCACCCACCTGTCCTAGGGTCCACGCCCTGGAGCTGGAGTGTGCCCTCATTTTCACAGATGGTTCAATGTTTCAGGACACTGTGCTACTGAAATCCCCAGCATTTCTCAAACTGCGGTGACTATTTCTCAGCATCGAACAATGGTCTTTTCCCAGGGCATGTGTGTTTGTATGTGTGGGTGTAGAAGAAGCTGCCTGTGTATGTGTGTAAGATACACAACTCTAGAACACAGTTTCTTTGTCTGGTTTCCATAATCCCAGGCTAAATGAAGTGATCAGAGCTTTCTGATTAGAGAAAATACACTTACACACACACACACAAAATTAGTCTCTCTCTCTCTTGCTCTCGCTCTCTCTCTCTCTCTCTCACACACACACACACACACACACACACACACACACACACACTTTCTATTTCAAAGCTCAACCATGATTTCTTAGAACATTTAACCAAAATATCATGAGTTAGTTAACCAGGTGCAGTGCAGCACACCAAAAGTTTGAATGCCAGTTAAGATGAACCTAGTTCTTATATTATTGATTACTTTCAGTATTAATATACTATTCCCCAGTTATTTTTTGATTGTATGTATTAATGGGTAATTGCTTAATTAAAGTAAGTCAGTTATTTTTGTGCTGGACGTTTACTAGGTTGCATGTCACCAAGTACCCCATCCTTTCATCAAACACCTGGACCCTCCATTCAACTCTGTTATCAGCTAAATGCATTAACGACAAATGGACCAACTCCTACAGGCCTTTCGTGCCCTGCTCCCCCACCCACCCAATAGTTTGAAAATGGCACTGAGATTTGGTAAGAACTCAGTGTTTTTTAAAGTGAACCAACATGAAAGCAGCGACAACTGCGTCTTAGAGCTGAGTTAGGAACTGAAATCTTTTGCACATGTAACAACAGGCCCTCCCAGCACATGTGTTTGTTTCCTTTTCCTGCCACTGTGACATGGTGGCTGTAGAGCCACATGGCACCTGTCCACTGATATTTTTCCAGTCTTTTCTTTCCACAATAGCTTTCTTGCAAGTTTTCTTGGCCAAATTAGGACATTATCTAGAAGGCCCCTTCACTCTGAGTCTGTATCTGTTGATTATCAGGCTGAGAACTATTTGCTAATTATGGTATTTATTGCCTAATCCTCTCACTCTATGTGTGGAATGTGCCACTTTAATGCATTTTTAACTGGGGGTTGCGTGTATGTTCCAGGCTCTGATTAGCAAGCTGCTTACTGCCCAGGAAAAGTTATTCCTGCAGTGCTCGCAATGCTGTTTGGGTAGCAATGACCAGAACATCACACTTATATCCTGTGCATCTGCTATGTTTATGTCTTGCCTTCAACTCTTCTCTCTTTTTTTTTTAATCAAGTTTACATTTTAGTTTTTTGACATGTTGTTTACAGTTTTTGTCTGAAACTTGTTTCTTTGATAGTCTCTTGTCATGCCCTAGATTTAGTCTTCTTGTCAAATATACTTGGATATTAAAATACTGGTTAAAAATACTGAAAAAAAGGGTATACCTTGCCACACTTTAAAAACAAAAATAATGTCCATGAGGCCTTTCACTTGACAGAATTGCACCAGGACAGCCTGAGAAAAACCAGGTGATACAATCTATGGAACAATCCATTTTTCAAGATGATGGTGACACAAAACATTTATAACAGATAGGAATGGATGTTTTCACTGATGGTTTGATTAACCATCTGATCTGGTTCCAATGTTAACATTTTTGTCAGGCCATCATGGGTAGGAAATAAGATTGCTGTAATTCCCTAGTTCTAAGCACTGATTCGAAACTGCAAATGATTAAACAACTTTGGTGATCTGAAATTAATTTTAAATGAGCAAGTGAAGGGTGTATGAAATTTGCATATGGCTTTGTCCTTCAAACATCTTGAACTATTAACAGAATTTCTGATTTGCATTTGTCCGACTGAGGTGCTTCTCACATCCCTCCAACTAGTTGTTGCTGACAGTTCACGATCCCATTTTGATGCTGGAAATTTGAGATGAACTTAAGAAATTGTAAATTGCTTTCTTGGAGGACTGAAGCGTAGTTCTGCTTATTCTTGCTGAATTCTGATGAAACCTTAAACTCTCAGACAAAGGGATGGCCCTCAGGGTCTGTGGTGCATCCCCAGGTGAAACCTTAAACTCTCAGACAAAGGGATGGCCCTCAGGGTCTGTCGTGCATCCCCAGGGCACTTTGCTGGCCTTACCCATTTTTAACGCTATAGGCCTTGTGTGGTATCCACATTGTAGCCTCTGGCTAGCACACAGGTGGCCTCTGGCTGACTGTGCCAGTGGCATTTCATCAGTGCTTTGGTGACCCATGTTTCCCAACCAAATGACACTCGTCATTTTGGGGATAGTCAGAGCACGCAGTTTCTCTCACTGTCTTTCATTTCATCAGTAGAACACTTTGGGTTAGTGATTTTTGTTTGCTTGAACATACGTGATTTTGGTAAGGAACCATCTTCAGATCATTCCTTGTGAAAGTCATTTATAACTGTTCCTTTTATTTAGTTTTGTTCAAAGTAGAAATATCTCTCTTGTATTTTCTGATTATAAAAGCAATACATTCTCATTGTAAAATTTCAGACAATACAGAACCGTATTATAAAAAGTAGAAGGTAGGGAGTCCCACCCCTTGAAGAAAACCACTGCTCACAGTTTTGTGTAGATCCTTCTAGAGATTCTCCCATTTCAATGTATAATGTCTACTATTATTTCTTTCTTTTTGAAAACATATTATTTCCTCAGAAGTGTAACACAAATTCAGCTGACCTTATCCTTCCATGACCTGAATGAATGCTATCCTTTATCACAATGTTAGAGTTACCTTTCAAAGAAAGTAATCCAAATACATTCCTAATCAAAATTTGGGGTTTGTTACTACTCTACACAGAACAGACTTTTGTGCAGAATTGTGCCTGGAAAGAGAGGTTTGGTTAAAACAGATATGTCGGAAAACTTCCAAATTGCAAATGGGGACTCGGACCCACTATCTAAAGAGGAACATACTGGAAAAACAATCTGAAGAGTTGACAAATTGTGTACTAGATTGAACACATAGAATGCAATACAATGAGACTTTCTGCACTAAAACTTATCCTAGTATGTACAACAATGATGTGTGTATTATATAACAGTGATGTGTACATTTCTGACATCCCATACATAATATACACAGTTTGTATAAATGCATATGTTTAAAAATATATATGTACAATACAGCTACCATAAAACTGTAGTATGCCTGAAGGCTATTACTAGTGCCTAATACTGAGTATAAGTCACTGCGTGTTTGCATCACCTTGGAAGTGCAGTAATTGTTATAAAATTGATCAGTACAGCCAACATTATTTATGAATCACATCTTTGAAACTGTGCAGTAGTATATACATATATATTTTTAAATAACATTTTTCACAGTTTTCCAAAGTTCCTGTTGAAATCTGTATCACAAAAAAAAAAAGCCAGATTTTTTTTAATAATGTAAACAACTCTTCAGACCCCGTAATCTGTGTGTGATTTCCTGTTTGTAGATACCCAAGAGACTTTAGCAGTCACCAGCCTTAATGCATGTACAGGATATTATTGTGACTTAATTTATCTGCAGTTCTTAATCCACGTGAAATTGGAATTTATAAACTGACTTGGATTACACATGTCTGCCTTCCTAAGGTTGCAAATGTTGCATTAAATGATCTATGTTGTAAATGAGAGAAATCAAGTTGTATGTAAAAAAGAAAACATCTACCATTCTCTGTGAATATTTTTTACAAGGAAACTTCAGAATCAAAATACATTCAAGTAAGTATTCTGTTCATAATATCTTTAGAAGTGACCTTGTTGTTTCATGAATTCTTGAACATAGCTCCCATGAATTATCATTACTAAGTCTGCTATTTTTTTATGGGAAGAAAAAGTATGTTTTTCTTCATTATAACCATACTTTACTACTTGTCCTTCCCATTTCCAAGCCGTTATGCACACATGCACATGTGTGCACAAATATACACCCAGTGTCCCAGAAAACACTGACTAGGAAGCTTGAGGAGTTCGCATTGCTGACTGAATTGAGGCCTGTCCAACCAGTGGCCCTGGGACACTGTTCTACTAGACATTTCTTAGTGATTCACGTTAATTCCCTGACTTGTGTGTGCCGGATTTTTCCAACTCAGACCAACATGGTGGAATAATGTTTGCAATATTTGGTGGATAGAAAGAAGAGAATTTTGAACTAACAGATAGAAATACTAAACCAGTGGCTTGCCATGGTAGAGCCCCCTGTGTGGAAGGGCTTTATATTAACTTCATTTTTTAAATCTCTCCTTTTTCATTCCCCTCCTCCCCAAACTAAACTAAACAAGAGGCAGAACCAGCAACAAAAACAAACTGATTACTTCACTTTACCTACCCACTTATCCTTAGACTCAAATACACCTTGTCATGAAGCAGAGCCCTAGCTCCAAGTCACCATGGAAACTGCCTCACCCCCAAAGATGTCCAGGACCAGGAATTGGCTGTGCCTATTCCAAGGACCACCGACTTGATATTCTTTACCAGATAGTTTGGGCAAAGCAATGCCCAGCAGTCTTCCTAGAACTGTCTTTCTTTCATGCAGTTTTGCCTACTACTAAGCTGAGGTCTGTTCTTATCAGAATCATATTTTTAAGAAGTAACACCTTTTTGATGAAACCTGGATCAACTGGAATCTTGAAAGACTTTTTTTTTTTAATGAAAGGAAAAAACAACAGTGACAACATGAACTGCATTTTCAACAATTTGAAGCCAGAGTTTATTTCCTCATTTTCACGTTCCCAGAAGAGCACACTCTTTAAATAGTACCACTTCCTGACAAATAGCACAAGAAATGTTCAAACTTGAGACTTGTGTTTGTTCTCTTTGTCCAAACTGAATGATTCTGTATTTGTCATCGGCGGGGTGAATTTGTTTGCTTGGCATGAGGAAAATTATAAAACTCTGTTCTCAAACTAATGACATCTGACCATGGTTGTTTTGGTTTTTATTTAATTGGCACTCTGGGGCAGCAGGGGGTAAATTTTGGGTCGGCTGCAAGGGGATTTAGATTCACAGCTCTTACAGTAATTGGAATCAGGGGAATAAATCCTTGTGCATTTCTCTGAAAATCCTCTGCTTACAGCCAATTTTAAACTCATTGATCTGAGGGATAAATTCAAGGTACTAATTGCAAGTCAACACCAGGAGCAGCTTTTGTTTTTAAGCATCAAGAAGAAATAATGAGGCCCAAAAAGCTGAATCAAAGATTTGTTTGCTTCTTATTTCTAACCTAGGAAAAGCTCATCAGAGAATGTTTCTATTCAGATATGATGCATAATCAAATAAAACCAATGTGTAAGATTTTCAAACAGTGCTGTCTGGTTAGAAAAATAATTATAATAGTCGGGTTTCCATATTGTTCTTCAAAACTTTTAGTTCTCATGAAACAAAACTGCTTCACCCCCAATATATCTCATCTCTTTATTTCTAGATGCCCAGATGAGCAAAGCGAAAATACTTAATATTGAGGAATGTGCATTACTTGACTGAACAGCATTCCACCCACAATAGCCAAAGGTATATGAGTTTTTAAAGAACATCCTTTGAGTCTCCTCTGTTACCTTCATCCTACAGCATGAGTGATCACAAAGGCTAAAATGTGTGGCCCTGTCACTGAGATGTCAAAAATTCTAAGCATTATAACATACTAACCTTTAGTAGTAGATGTCACCAGCTATTTCCAGGGCCTATTTGTGTGGAGAAGTAGCAATATTAACACTTAATCCTTTTAAGTAATTTGCAAACTGATTATTATATTAATCCCCTGAAGTTCCCAGGGCTAACCAGGATGTCCTCCTCTGTAAGCTGGGTTGAATTTTTTGTGTGTTCCTTTAGGACTTTCTCTTTCTAAGTTCTGTAAGTCAGATTTAGTATCTGGACTTTTATAGAAAAGCAGTCATTGGAGGCAGTGGGTGCTTTAGGGAAACCAAGATTTCAATATTAGTACTCATGGATGTTAGAAATGAGAAGTCAGGAAGACAAATGAGGTGCCCAAAGACTCCCCTCCTATTCCTGCTGCACCCAACCCTTGAATAACACTCCTCTCCACACCTCAGTGTCCACTCTGACTCAAAACACCTGACTACCTCAGATTTGAGGAAGCCTCCTGAAATCCCAGTTGCCACACTGGGCAGGAGTTAGGCCTCACACTGTCAGAACAGAACCCTGTGCAGGCATCAATGTGTAGAGGTGTGTGATGTGGGAGCCCAGCCCTACTGGGTTCTGGAGGGCAGAGAGGATGACAGCAGGTAGCCACAGGCCAGTGTGGGACAAGAGAGTGAAACTGCTCCACCTCATTGTTACCACTGAGTCAGTCCTGCCTGTAGGCAGAGCTCTGATGGGCCAGTGAGGGCATGGGGGTAGGGTGGGGGCATGCTGCTCTTGCCAGGAGCAACAGGGCTGCCAAGTCCCCCAGAGCGGTGGTACCATCCCACTCTCCTCTTTCTCATCCAGTCCTGGCCTTCAGAAATCAGGGGGTGTCCAAATGGAAAGGGAAAGAAGGAGTATTACGTCCCAGCCTCCAATGTGTGCCATCTGCTGTGAGGTCATAGCTGGCCTATGTGTCCCACATCCTCACACAGCACAGTCTCACTTCGGTGCACTCGCCATTTTCCTTTGAATGCTGGGAGGCTGAGTTCTCACCATGTGGGTCTGGAGCCTCTGGTGGTAATTTTTTTGTTTTGTTTGGGCTCGGGAGCTGCAGGACAGCTGTTCTGGGGAGATTTGTCCCTGAGGAAGGTAATTTGTTGTAAGGGACTTGGGTACATCCAGAGCTTCAGGAAAGAGGAAACCTCTCTTGAGAAAATGGATGGATAATTTTTTTTTCTCAAGTGAGTTCCATGTTTGCCTTAACATGATTTCCTAATTGCATGCTAAACCTTAGTAGTATATGAAGAGAGAAAAATCAACTTAGTGATTTTGTGATGCCCAACTAGAAACTGAACACAGATACCTGAACAGTGACCTGAATGCTTCATAACACTGAGGTCAAGGTCCTAAATGGTGAATTGAAGTTTTTAGTTTCTCTCTAGTACCTATATTATTTAGACATGGAGTTTCCTTGTGTCCCTAAATCAGTGCTTTGAGCATAACCAAAATAATTTTGAAATACTCTTTCAGAAGGAACCCTGTGTTTCATACTGGAATTGCCTTTCCTAGCCTTTTCCCAGTACAAAAGTACAGCAACTGAAGGTCCTGAAAGGATTTTAGCCCAAATCAATTCTAACCCCCTTTTTATGGAAGCACAACACCTTATCCAGTGTGAATTCAGGTCTTTAGGTAAAACATTCCAGAGTGCTAACAAGATGTATTAGCACGAGGAGGTGCAGGTGTACTATGGTTCTACAGAACCATGTGTAAAGTCACTCCCAAGTAGCGAAGCAGGGATTTTAAATCCCACCACTTTCTTATGCTATGTCATCTTGGCTGTTTATTCATGGAGCTATCAACTCTAATTCAATATTCCGATATCAAAGGCCTTAATGTGTCACATCAAACACCATTTCAAACTCTGCATCTTGGTCTTGGGGAAACTGTCAGCAACTTGGGAACCTGCTTATCTCCAACGAGACTTGCAATGATCCAGTTTTAGCAACCACAAAACCAAATTATAAGAACTTCACCTTCTCTTACAGGAATTGGTCTTACAATTGTTTCCAGAATTGAAAAAGATTCTAAGTAGGCCAATTCTGCAAAGTAATATATGCCATAAAAAGGTACATATTATAGCCTTTATTAAAGTGCTGTATTTATAAGGTCTGATACCATTTTCATTTTTGTCTGGCTTTTCAGTATTAAAATAGTTTTAAGCCCATATCTGTCCTGTGACACTCGTTTTGGACTCCTTGATAGTGCATTTGGATATAGTTATAGAGAAAGTACAGAATCTGTGTGGATAGTCACTGTCTTAATCCAGGTAGTCGCAGTGGTCTGCTAAGAATCCTTAGACATTGTAGACCACTACTACTGCTGAAATTGTGTGCTCTTATCTTTGCCTTTAAGTATGTGAGAAAAATCTTAGCCCAAGATCACTTTCTTTAGCTTTTCTTCTCAAAATTTGTGAACTCTTTTTTCCAAGGAAATTCCAATAGATGCCCCAGTAAGTACCCCAGATCTCTAACCCCTGTGGAGGGTCTTCTCTCAGGCTGCTTCTCAGTGGTCTGCATGCCTGAGGCCTAATGTGCATCACTTTAGTGGTGGTTCATATCTGCATAAGGACATGCAAATGTCAAGTCCCCCCTTTATATCTTCCTCTCATGGAAGAATAAAAGTTGCTCCCGCATGGCTGTATTATATTGCAAATAAACAAAACTCTACAGTCAAATCCTAACTAATTCAATAGTGAATTATTTAAGTAAGATCTCAGGAAGAAGTGGAATACCTCTAACATTAAGGATTTGTCCATGGGGTCTTATATTTTGTCTGCATTTGAATTTCCATGTACAAAGATGAAAGAATCACTGTTTGGAGATTTTGCCTCATCGATCACATGAAACTTCATGCAGTTTCTGGTGGGGAAATACTGTATTGTAACAGAACAAGCCTTAAGGATTTATAAGAATAAGCACTTTTATACTTAAAGTTAAATATTATTGTATCAGGGAGATCACTTGTTAATATCTTAATAAACCTTGAAATCAGCATAGTCTCAAAAACACCCTACTGTCTCCTCCAAGAATTTCTGAGTAAAACATCCTTTCTCATGTGTTACAGTATACTGTTTTTAAAATAATCAACTGGTCACAAGCTATGCAAGTATGAATCCACCTGACCTACTAAAATGGAAAACAGCATTTTAAAGGAGCACCAATCTAAGAATGCTCTTGGCAGGACATATTTGGTGTCACTTTAAAGTAAAAAGTCAAACAGCCTATGATAGAACCTGCAATATTCTTGCTAAGAGAGTTTTCGGGGGGTTGGAGGGGGGTTGTTGTTTGTTGTTGTTTGGATCTTTACATGTCAAAGCTTTGTTTACTATAAAGCAGTGCACAAATTGGAGCAGTTGCACTGTGTCATGGTCAGAACACAAACAGCAGACAGACATTGAAAATATTTTATGCTAGGGCTGACTTATGCCATTTTTAGTTCACTACATTTATCCCCTTTTTTAAAATTTATTTTCAAACAACACAAGAATATAGTCTTGTTGTTTAAAAAATGTATATAATACAAAAAGACAAAAATTCCCATTGATTTCCATCCAGTTCCACCCAAAGGGAGCCACTTTCATAAGTTAGGTGTACTCTCTATATTCAGTGTGTGTGTGTGCGCATTTAGACCAATAGGGTTATGTTGTGCATGCTTTTCTGTGTTCTGAAACTTGCTCTGATCATTCAGTAGTGTCTTGGGTGTCCGTCCTTCAGTATCAATGCATACAGATCTACCCCATTGTTTGGACCCTCTGCACAGCATTTCCATAGTACTCGTATGTTCAACCACAGTTTACTTAACATCCCCTATTGATGGATATTTAGGTTGACTCATATTTTTTAATTGAGGTGTAAATAACATACCATAAAAATTTACCCTGTTAAAGTGTAGAGTTCATTGGTTTTTAGTATATTCACAAAGTTGTATAAACATCACTATTATCTAATTGTAGAACTTTTTTACACGCCCCCCCCCAAAAAGAAACTCATACTTACCAGCAATCATTTCACAGCCCCGCTTACTCCAACCCCTGACAACCACTAATCTACTTTCTGTCTCTGTGGCTATTTTGGACTTTTCATATAATCACAATATACAACATGTGGCCTTTTGTTTGGCTTCTTTTACTTAGTGTAATATCTCAAGGTTCATGCATGTTGTAGCATGTATCAACACTTCATTCTTTTTTGTACATACCACGTTTTATTTATTTACTCATCAGTTGATAGATATTGGGTTGTTTTTCACTTTGGGGTTACTATGAATAATGTTGCTATGAGCATTCACAGCATAAGTTTCTGTGTGAAAATATGTTTCCAGTTTACTTGGGTTTATATGTAGGTGGGAATTGAGGGGTACTAGGGTAACTCCATGTCTAACTTTTTTAGGAATTGTTGAACTGTTCTCCACAAGAGCAGCACCATTATACGTTCTCACCGGCAATGTGTGGGGCTCCCAGTTTCTCCACATCCTCACCAACACTTGTTATTGTCCATTTCTTTTTATGGCCATTCTACTGAGTGTGAGTGGTATCTCTTGTGGTTTGGGTTTGTACTTCCCCAATGAATGACTAATGATGCCGAGCATCCTTTTAGGTGCTTATTGGCCATTTTTAAATCTTCCTTGAAAAATGTCTATTCAAATTCTTTAGCCGTTTTTAAATTTGGTTGCCTTTTGCCTGTTAAGTAGTAAGGATCATTTGTAAGTTTGGACACTAATCTCTTATCAGATAAATGGTTTGCAAATATTTCCATTCTGTGGTCATTTTTTTTTTCCACTTTCTTGATAGTGTCCTTTGTTGTATAAAAAGTCTTTAATTTTGACAAGGTCTAATTTATCTATTTGAAATTTTGTCTCTTGTTCTTTTGTGTCATATATATCAGAAGGCTTTGCCTAACCCAAGGTTATAAGAATTTTACTCCTATATTTTTTTATTCAAATAGTTTTAAAGTTTTGTCTCCAAAATTTAGATGTACAGTTCATTTTAAGATGAATTTGTGTATAAGGGGAGAAAGGGGTCTAAGTTTATTCTTTTGCCTGTGCATACCCAGTTGTCTCAGCACCATTTGTTAAAAAGACTAGTCTTACCCCCATTGAATTCTCTTTCCACCTTTGTCCAAAATCAGTTGACCATACACATGAGGGCTTATTTCTGGACTCTCACCTCCCTTCCAAGGATCTCTAGGTCTGTCCTATGGCAATACCACACTGTCTTGATTACTGTATCTTTGTAGTAATTTTTGAAATTGAGTACGTGTGAATCTTCTAACATTGTTCTTCTTTTGCAAGTTGTTTTGGACTAAAAATGTTTTTTAAATTAACCATCCTTATTAAATTGTCTATAAATGCACTTCTTTCAAGCAGGTGACATCTAGCCCAGTTTAAAAACAAATAGTGTGTGCCTCAGAAGGGTGGCACACTGAAGAATGGGTTGGTGAGCCATCATTCACTGCCAGCCTAGTGTCCCTGCCCACAGTTAGTTCATGTTCTCCAAGGCCCACCCCAGGGTTCTGGGGCTGGTATTTGGGTGTCCTCCACCAAGGCGGAGCATTTTTTATGTGTAACAGGTGTTTCTGAGAGTACCATAGAAGCACAGAGTTGTACCAGTAATTCTGTGACCCTGGACGCCAGCAGCTCCACCTCTGCCCTAGTGTTTCGTGCTCAGATTCCTTGCATCCAGCATGTGCCTGCTGCACTGGTCACTCTGTCCCACTCTAAGGCACCACCTGGGGCAGTATGACAGGTTACTAGATTTTTCCAGGGCTTGGTGGGCAGACTTGACCTTGCACCTCTTTGGAACTTTTGCCTCATGTGTGTTTTATATCTTTCTGGCCACTTTTCCAGATCTTTCTGCAGTCTGATACAGTCTCCTGTGATCTTGCTAGTATATGGGAACAAAGACAATGAATTAATCCATAAGGAACAGTCAGAAAACTTACTTCCTACCTCCAGCATTCACCCACCATTGCCTATTCAAGCCCCCTCAAGAGGGGTCAGTTTTCCAAGACCCTTGGATGAAATCTAGCGTTGATCCCATAACTTTGCCAGGCCCCCTCAGATAATAAAAAGTCTCTGGTCATCTAATTACAAGTGCTATCTCATCTAAGTCAATAAAGGGCCGGGCTTATATATTATTCAGGCTTCATTTGAAGTTAAAGCTTTGCCCTACCCAACTTTCCAGTGGAAAGTGGGCAGTTGGCAAAAGGATATGGTCAGCCTCTCCACTGTTGCCTTGCCTGTTGTTTCTTCCTTGACCTCCAACTCCTCCAGTCTGAAGTGGGAGAGGAAGGCTGTCTTTCATCGCCCTAGAAAACTAAGTCATTCATTGTGTGGGGGCATCTGGTGGAACCCCCAGCTTCTGCCTAGTGAGGCTTCTTCATCCCTCCAGAACATGTCTTAGGCAAGATTGCAGACCAGGCTTTCAGACAGGAGTTACCTCCCAAACATGGCCCTTTCTCTGCTGCCACAGAAGGTTCTGACCCCACACCTGCAAGTATGAGAAATCACCATGCACTCCAAACTGCAGGCACACGGGTTAAGCTCTCTACATGGCCCCTCTCGTTAGGTAATGGAGAAATGCCCTGGAATGGGGTGGGACTCACAGTATACTATTCTGAATGAGAGAAAAGGGGTCCTATTTTAATACTCTGTTAAACTAGAAGTAATTGAGACCTGGGTGGTTTTGATCAGGGCCTCATGGGACCAGCAAAGTGGCCACACCTCATATTCCATTTTGTCTCATGTGATGTTGCTATGGCTGCTTTCTTTATGTCAGGTTGCCTGTCTCATTTTTTCATCCCAGGATCTTATGTTTTCCTCTATGATTTTGCTCTTACATATATGGTCACAACCAGCATAGAGTTGGATTTAAGTTTTACTCACTGTGAGTATGTCTATTTTTAATAGATGAATTTATCGTGATTACTGATATGTTTAGATTTTCCTGCCATCTTACCATGTGTTTATTTGCCATACTTTTTTGTAGTCTTTTTCTCTTTTCTGTCTTTTGTTAAATTGATCCAGGTTTAACTGTTCTACTTTTTCCTGTAATGGGATAGGTTTTAACACACAAACATATATGGGATAGGTTTTAACACACAAACTATATTTGCAATGCCTAGAATTAGTATCTATATCTCCCAATAAAAAAATATCTTAGCTAACTGGGTTATCCCACCTCAATCTTCCATATAGATACCATTTGGGAACTTTTTGTTTCATATTGGACTCTTTTAAAATAATCAACATTTCAAGAAATGGTACCAGGGCAAGCAGATATCCATATGCAAAAGAATGAATCTGGAACCCTATCTCATAATGTATATAAAAAATTTTTATTGTTTTTTCTTTTTCTTTTTTTTGACAGAGAAAGACAAAGAGAAGGGGGAGGTCCCAGAGCAGTCTCCATAGTTGTAGGTCATTGGTTTTCTATATAAGTAGTTTTATTCCACAGGTGGGCATGGGGCTGCACAGAACAGGAACCAAGCCAGGGGCCTCCTGCCTGGGCCCTGGCAAGAACTGCATATAGGTCTGCACAGGCCAGGGCCAGATTCAGTCCTCAGACTCCAAGGCTGCAAAGTGAGCGCTCAACCCACTGAGTCATCCCGGCATCAAAGATCTAAATGTAAGAGTTCAAACTATAAAACCCTTAGAAGAAAACATAGTTATAAATCTTTGTGATCTCGAATTAGGCACTGGTTTCTTAGATATGACACTTAAATCAAAAACAACCAAAGAAAAAATATATAAATTGAATAACACCAAAATTAAAAACTTTTATACTTCAAAGGACACAGTCAAGAAAGTGAAAAGACAACCCAGAGAAAATATTAATATTTGCAAGTCAGATATCTAATAGGGTCTATTGTTAAGAATATATATATATAAAAAAAGAAAACAAAAAACTCTTACAACTCAACAACAAAAATACAAATGACCCAATTTTAAAATGAGGAAAGAATTTGAATAGAGGTCTCTCCAAAGAAGATATAAAAATTGTCCATAAGCACATGAAATAATCAATATTATTAGTCATTAGGAGAATGCATATCAAAATCACAATGAGCTCATATTTCACTTTCAGTAGAATGGTTACAATCAAAAAGACAGACAATGAAAAGTGTTGGTGAGGAAGTAGAAAAATTGGGACCTTCATATGTTTCTGCTGGAAATAAGGAAGTCCCAAAATTCACGCAAGATTTAAATTTTGCGTCATTTGTGCGGTAAAGTGTTGCCAATGGAAAAAAAAAGAGCGTGACAGCTGACAGTTCAGGGTTATTAAAGATGGAGTGCTACATGAAAGAACAATGCGTTTTCATTGTTGAGCAATGAAAATGTACAGTTTTTAATTATAAACCTGTGTTTTCTATCAAAATTACTTCTTGCGTGAATTTTGAGACACCCTTTAAAATGGTATAGCCATTATGAAAAAACAGTTTGGCAATTTCTCAAAAGTTAGGTGCTACCACATGACCCAGCAATTCTGCTCCTATGTATATACTCAAGAAAATTGAAAACATATTCACATAATAATTTGTACACAAAAGTTCATAGCAGCATTATTTATAATAGCCAAAAAGAAACAATTCAAAAGTTTATAAATTGATATGTTGATAAACAAAATAGGTATACTCATATGATGAAACACTTGATAGATGCTACAACATAGATGAACCTTGAAAACATACTAAGTGAAAGACACCAAATACAAAAGGTTATCTGCTGTATGATTCCACATATATTAAAAGTCTGGAATAGGCAAATCCATAAAGAAAGAAAGTAGATTGATGAAACACTTGATAGATGCTACAACATAGATGAACCTTGAAAACATACTAAGTGAAAGACACCAAATACAAAAGGTTATCTGCTGTATGATTCCACATATATTAAAAGTCTGGAATAGGCAAATCCATAAAGAAAGAAAGAAAGTGGCTGCCAGTGGCAGGGGTGAGGGGAGAAAAAGGAGTGACTTCTGATAGGCAGAGAATTGGGTGGGGAGGGAGTGATGAAAATATTCTAGAATTAGTGATGGTTACCCAACATTATGAATATAAATTTACTAACAGCCTCTGAATTGTACCCTTTAAAAGGATGAATTTTGTGGTATGTGAATTATATCTCAATTTTCAAGATAGTTCATTGTTATTTAGACCTAACAATAAGACGTCTCAGTTTTTTTGTTGCTTCTTGTATCATAAGCCTTCAGTTAACCCTTTCATTTCAGATCTGAGATGTAGAATGTTGGAATCTGCATGTCTGAAAATATCTCCCTTTGGGCCCTCATTCTTGTGTCCTAGTTTCACTAATTGTGGAATGCCAACTCAAAAGGATTTTCCTCAGAAGTGCGAAGTTTCTTCTTGTATCTACTATTATCTTTGTGGTAATATGAGCGCTGTCCAGAAAAAAAAACATCCAGTCATAAATGCCTCTATTTTTCATAATACATGGCTGCATACTTTCAGGACAACCCTCATATAGTCAGTCCTTCCACTCCCAATCCCCCCACTCCTATAAGCATTTAGGGTTTTCTCTTTATTGTTGCTTGGTAAGAGTCTTTTGTCTTGTGTGTCCTTGATTCTGCTCAGCTGCCCATGGACACTTTCACTGTCCTCCCTGCCTGCCTGAGTATACCGTACTCTCCTTTATGGTCTGTGTTCTTCCAAAGGTCTGTTAGATAAATGTTGAGAACTTTTTGGTTTTATTTCCCAATTCTCTTGACTTATTTTTATTTTTTCTGTCTCCCTGTCCATTTTTGCTATTCTGAGAAAAATCCTTGGCTCAGCCTTTCCACTTACTCTCTTATCAGCTTCACTGCTCCTGCCCATTTACTGAGAATTTCATTTCAATCATCAAAATTTTCATTTCCAGGATCTCTAAAACATTCCTTTTTATGGGTACAATATCATTTTATTTCTCTCTGAGGATTCTAATTATATATGAGCAAAATTCTTGTTCTGTTTGCTCTATTAACTCTGCTTCCTTGAATGTAAACTTTTCCATTTTGGGGGGTTGGTACCTCTTTAATGGCTTTTTTCAGATGTCTCAGTGTTATTGGCTGTGTACTCAACTTCACATGTGAGTTTTCAGCTTTTCCACCAATGCTCCTTTTATTTACTGTATCTTGTCTCCTGAATGTAGCGAGTACCCCATTCCTCCTGGGTGTTGCCAGGGCCCCACCTGGTCCCTCCATCACAATTATCTGAAGCCCCTGTTCCATATGGGAAACTTACACCACTGTTGCCTGTGTCTTTGCCTAGGGATGGAGAATTGGCTCCTGTATGTTATCTGTAGTGATTAACCCTTCCCCCTCACCAGGGAGCCTCCCAATGTTTTTGACCTCCAAGCTCGCTGCACCCTGGGGGAGCTCTCCATCTTTTTAGTTCCACACAACCTCTGATCTGTGGTTTCCTTCTTCCTCATGTTCCTGGGCTTCTTCCATCCTTCAGAGATGCCTCAAAGTTTCTGGACCTTTTAACACACCTCTTCTTGTTTTTTTAGTGCAATAGTAGCTATATTGTTGCCATTCTTATTATTCCTACTATTACTACTACTATTATGATTATTTCTCTTTGGCCATCTTGATCCTCTCTCTCTTCTTCAATAAAACCAAGCCCTAATTTTTATCAGTGGCAGGAGAATTCCCATATAGGGACCAAGCTTGATGATGCAAGTCAGACTTTCTGATGGGATGTCCTGCCATGTTTGTGGCCTGCCTTCCTTAGCATTCCATCTAACTCGCTTTCAGGGATCACCTTGGACTTTTGGATTCCACCTTGCTGGGAGCCTCAGTGAGCAGGCCCCTCCCACTGCCCCCTTGGCTAACAAGCATTTTTTTTTCCAGACCTTTTTGGTCCAGTCGCTGCTACGCCCTTCGAAGCAGCACATTGCTGCTGATTCCTGCTGCTACCTTCCACCCATGGGACCCATGAGAGGCCTCCTCTCCCTGTTGTCTGTGTTTAGCTTTTGTTGCCTCTGCCACACTCATGAGTCTACTGTGAGGTGAGTTTAAGGCACCCACCCCTAATTTAGTCTTAAAAATGATCCCGGGAAAGCTGGGATGGCTCAGCGGGTAAAGCACTCGCTTTGAAGCCCCGAGGACCGAGGATCGAATCCCGGCCCCGGCCCATGCGGACCCACATGCTGAACTGGGGAGTGCCCCCAGTTCAGTTCTTGCCGGGACCTATGTGGGAGGCTCCCCGCCCAGTTCCTTCCCTGCGCAGCCCTGTACCCGCCTGTGGAATGAAACTATATGGAAAACTAATGTCAACTATGGAGACTGCTCTGGGCCCTCCCCCTTCTCTCTGTCTCTCTCTGTCTCTGTTTCTCTCTGTCAAAAATCAATAAAATAAATCTTTAAAAAAAAAAAAATGATCCCTGAAAACAGAAATGTCTTCTGCATCACAGGCCACATTGAGACCATTTCTACTCTAGCCTTGAAAAAGCCAGGCCAGGTGGTTCCAATCTGCTACTGGTTAGCATAGTGCATCTTACTCTAGGTATACAGCAGGGACTTATTCCAGGAACAATGACAGAAATCAGTCATTAGTGTTGTGAAACAAGAGCTGGACCAGCAGCAAGAGTATCTGACCATGAGCTGCCCAGGTAACTTGAAATATGTCTTGTGGCATGGGCTAGCATGGGGTCCAGAGCCTGGGCTAGGTGACCTGCAGGTGGAGGTCACGCGTCCTGAGCCGTGGGAAGGGAAAAGGCTGAGAGGTAGAGAGCAAGTAAAAGCCTTCAGTGCTTTCCACCAGAACCATTCTGACAGCCTGCTGACCTGGAGGGCAGTTCCACATTCAGCCACTGTACCCCTAAGGGAACCACCATTTAGCCCAGGACACTTCTGACATAGGACTCGGAGACATCTCAGTTGGTGGCTGCTGTCATCTCAAAGCAAGTAAGTCAGCAAGGTAAGTATACTGGTCAAGAACCATGGAAAGGGTCCAGGGTGCTAAGTGCGCCGGTAGACACGTGAGCCAGCTGCAGGACTACCTCCCCAGAACTTTGGGAGGTGGAGGTGGGCAACAGCCAGGGGATGTGGTTCATGGACTGCTGGGCAGACTGTCTACCTCCCTTGGTGACTGAAACTTCTAGAAGTCCACCTCAGGGCTCCTCTTCATAAAAGCTCATATTCCTACAAGGTGTACATCCCTGACATCTTATTGTACTGTTTCTCTCTGACTAGCAGGAGGAAACTGGAGAGGTGGAGGCAACAGGGAGGCTAGAGAGGCCGATAGCGGAGACCAGAGGAGACACCCACTGGAGGAGGAAGGGCCACAGTCAAATCTTGCCACCTTTACTCCTTAACAATTTATTTACCAAATGTTGTCTTTAAAATAGGACCTTGATCCCTGAGACAGTTGACTTTAGGTGAACACTTCTGATCTGTCCTCCCCATGCGGCAGTACTGGAACCTAAGTGGGAACTCCCCAGTGGGAGAGCTTCATGCCTTGGTGGGAGGGGTGATCATGTTTACCCTGGACTTAAGGTTGTGATTTGGATTTAGTGGAATGCTACTTCAGAACCTTGTTTTCTTCATATCATCTAAATTAAGTTGCTGCTGTATGTGGGTATGTATATGTATACAGGGTCTGGCAGAAATAACCCCCACTATTTTAAGAGCTGATAAACTTAAAAAAGGGAGTTATTTCTGCCAGAGCCTGTATATTACTAAAGGGAATCGGACATTTTGTTAGTTATTGTCTAGGGAGCGCTCTGCAGATAAAAAGCTATCCAGAACTGCCAGGTATTGTTACGAGTGGCCTTCAGTTTATAAATCATCTTGAATGGGCTGGTTGGTTTTATTCTGTTTTGTTTTGATATGCAAATGAATGTTTCAAACCCCGAGTTCAGCAATGGCCAATACACACCCCAAAGAACCTGTGCAAGATGCAAATGGATACAGGTTTTTAAATGGTTTTGATTTGTTTGCTCCTACGGTATGGGAGGCACTAAGAATTATGACCGAGGCATCTAATGTCCAGGGATGGTGCCAGGAATTCAACTACCTGTGACTTTTAAAAAGTTCTTTAACTTCTGTGGACTGTGGTCTCCACATCTTGGAGGTTGACCAGTTGGCCTATATGATCCCTATGCTTTCTTTTCATGTTGGCATTTCATGTAATACACCCAAGCACACAAGCCTGCCATTTACTGAGACCTGCTGACTCACACACACCTGATTCCTAGAGGGGGGAGGGAGGGGAGGGAGGGAAAGAAGGAGAAAAGAAGAGTGAGTCACAATTGAAAGTCTGTAGACCTAGTGTCTTTCAATTCATATGGAGTTATTAAGATTGGAGTGAAGGTGTGCAGGGAATGCTAAGATAAGTGTCTGTCAGCGGTCAAAGAAACTATTTTCCTCTTTCAAGGAGCTCCTCCTATTGGGGTACACTAGCCTGACAGAGTCTGACAGGGAGCAGGGTTTGCGTCTTCACACATCAATCCTTTCCCACTGAATTGATACTTCATATCTATCTTTCTCTGAGACTCATTCTGCAAATTTATAGCTTTTGCCTGAGAATCTCCATAGAGTTGCTGTGAATTGAAAATTTTGCACCTGGGGTATTTGGGAAGTCTGAGAGGCAACAGCTGTAACCCCAAGTGTGCATTGAGGTAAGATGCAGGGAAGGCTCTGCACAGGTAGAGGATTCACAGGATCCAGAGCTCACACAGGTGGGCTTTTACATGAGAAATGGTGATTCAGGATCCTTTCAGACATGGGGAAGTCCCAGGAATTGCCCTGACCTCCAAAACCAATGTGAAGGGCTTTGCTGAGCTATGCAGGTGGTCTGCAAAGTGTGCAGTCTGGATTTCAGTGTTGAATGAATGAATTTGTAGATAATTCCTGCCCTCACGTTCTTTTTTTTTCTTCTCTTTTTTTTTTTAAGATTTCTTGTTTGAGGAGAGAGAGAGAGAGAAAGAGAGAGAGAGAAGGGCCTAGCACAGTGTCTATAGTTGTACATCATTAGTTGTAACATGGTTTCATTGTACACAGGTGGATGTGGGGCCATGTGGGATGGGAACTGAACTGGGGGCCTCCTGCATGAGAGGCAAGAGCTTTCACCACTGTGCAGTCGTGGCAGTTACCAGTTGAACCGCAGTTCAGCATATGGGTTTGCAAGGGCCGCGGCTGGGAATTGAACCCCAGACCTTGAGATTGCAAGATAATTGCTCAACTGCTGAACTATTCTGGCATACCCCCTCCACATTCTTATTATCTAGAAAAATAGTATTTTTTTTCTTACCATAATGAGCTGTTCTAGGTTTGTTTATGGACCCAGCACAGAGAAATAAGACTTTTGAACAGGCTGTATTTGCTCCAAACATTACAATGGAAAACTTTACATGAAGCAAACAAAGTCACAAATAATCAGTATCAGAATACTCATTGTCAAAGGGAACCCTGATCAGTGTCAGTTAGCTCAAATGTCACCTTCTCATCAGGGTCTTGCAAATTAAGTATCCAGTCCTAGGGATATGTCCTGCACCTTGTAGGATCTTGAGTAGTATCCTTGACTTCTACCCCGTAGATACCAGTAGCAACCCTCTCCAAGTAGTCTCTAAACATTGCCAAGTGTCTCTGGAGAAGCAAAATCTCCCCACATTGAGAACTAATGCTTTAGAACAGGGGTCTCCAAACTTTTCAGCCTGCATTAAACTATCAAACAGCAGTTTGGGGGCCAACTACACACTCAAGGTCCAAATGAAAAAGAATCAAAATATAGATGTTGTTTTTAATTATTTATTTAATATTATTTTATTCAGATAAAAAGGTCTCCACGGGCCGGATGAGAGGGCCTCGCAGGCCGCATCCGGCCCGCAGGCCGTAGTTTGGAGACCCCTGCTTTAGAAGAAAGTCCATCCTCTTTGCTACATAAGACCCTCAGTTACCTGGCCTTTGTCTCTCTCAGCCTATTGACTCCCCCCCCAACCCCCCAAAAAGGGCTCCAATCATGCTGAGCCTACTTGAAGGTTTTGAACTGAGCTGAATTCTAATGCCTCCATGTCTTTCTCCACCTTCTTCCCACTTTTAGACCACCTTTTTTCAACTTCACTCAGCCCATTCCTTATTAGCTTTCAAAACACAGAGGCCCACCTACCCCCAAATCCAACCTTCCTTCCCTCCCTCCCTCCTGCCACCTGGGTGAGGGGCCAACTTTTGGACTCCCGAAGCTCCTTACTCAGGGCTCCATCAGCCCCTCCTACACTACCTGGTAATCACCTCTGTGCACTTTTATAGCATGAGATTGAGAGCTAGACTGTGAGACCAGGATGAGACTCTATATTTTATCTCTATCTGCAGTACCTAGCACAATGTCTAGTGTTTAGTAGATGCTGAGTAAATGAGTGTGAGAGGATCGAGAGAAGGATTGCAGGGGAAAGGGGGCAAAGGGGAGAAGGAAGAAGAAAGGAGTAGTAAATTTTGCTCTCTCTATTCAGTTTTTATTTCTAGAAGTCCATTAACTTGGCCATAAAAGTAAATACAGGTTCCTCATAAAAACTATTTATGTCAATAAAGTGAGGCCCTTATTACTTACATCAGTTGCTGGGCTTTTTTTTTTTTTTTTAGTCCCAGGCAAAGTGCTTTGCTGGGCTTTATTTTTTTTTAATTTCAGGCAAAGTGCTTTACCCTTTCTCTGATGATTACTGCTTATTCCAAATGGTCCTTGTTCAAACACTGACCTTGCTCAGGTGTTCTTTCTTGTCTACTGTACTCCTGGCAGTGATTACCTGGTGGCTGTATCTGAGTGTGAGGCAGGGGACCTATCAGTGCCCATCCACAACCTTCAGGGAACCTACTTCCTGCATTGAGCACGCCCTGCCCCCAGGCTCACTCTTTGCTCTGGGACAACCCTGTTTACTCTGTTCTGATTTGCATTAGCCATCTGCTGACTTCATCAGCTAAGTGATTGAAATCCGTTTGGAAGCTGCAAAAGAGTTGCTCTTCCTCGACCCTGTCTCCCCGCCATCCTGATGGAGGAACTGCCCAGGAGGCTCCTAGATGTGACTGAACTGATGCACTTCTGAGCAGAAAACGGACATAGTTCTCTGGCTTCCCTGAAGCTAGGGGTCATCTTTCTATTGGAAGCAAAATAGCACAAAGCAATATGAAAATTAGGTCAGGCAATCACAAACTTGAATTCACCTGTGGAACATAAACTCTCAGAAATTAAATCAGTTCAGATGGCTGAGTTAATTGCCCTCACCCGCGTCTACCAACTGGAAAAGAATAAAAAAGCAAATATTTACACTAATAGTGGGTATCTTTTTGGAGTAGCCTACAACTTCAGAATGCTTCAAACACAAAGAGGTTTTCTGCCATTGACAGGATCCCCTATAAAGCTGAATGACAGATTAAAGAACTTTGAACACTTTACTTGTGGAAATAGCTATGATAAAAGTGGAAGGTCATTTAAAATGCAAAGACCTTGGGGAAGCCTGGATGGCTCAGTGGGTCAAGTCGTAAGGTAACCATATTTTAACTG